>JBBPJT010000590.1:0-18902 GCA_038088895.1 Xerocomus potaroensis
AAAATGTATGTAAAGAAGAGATGGGCAATCTGGGCAGCATCGCTCGCCTTTGAGCAAGGGAGGAAAAACACCCCCTTACTAAGGCCATGGTCGACCACGACCAGAACGGCGTCATAAGAGTCCACAAGGGGAAAACCCGAGACGAGATCAACGGAAATTTGTTGGAAAGGGCGAGTAGAAGAGGAGGCAAGAGGGGAGAGAGGGGGAACGGTAGGATGGGTGTTCACCTTGCTAGACTGGCAGAGGGGACAGCCCAAGACAAAGCGACGGACAAAAGAGGCCATACCAGGCCACCAGTAGTCGTGTTGTAGAAGGGAAAGCGTCCGGTAAGTGCCGCCATGCCCACCGGAGGGGGATGTGTGAACAGATTGAACGAGGGAAGAGCGAGCAGCGGGGGGAATGTACAGCCGAGAGCGGAAATAGAGACAGCCGTCGGTGGGAGAATAGGACCAGTCGTGGAAAGAAGAACGAGAAAAGAGGGGAACGCCCTGTTGGAGGGAGGAGCGAGCGGAGAGGACTAACGGGTCGGTACGGGAAGACTCGTGGATAGTGGAGAGAAGAGAGAGATCGATCCTGGCCAAAAAGAGGTCGGGGGAGAGAAGGACCACGTCAGCATTGTCATCAGTGGTATCAACGTCGTGCATACGCGACAGAGCATCAGCGGGGCCCATCGACGCGCCAGGACGGACGACAAATTTGAGGTCGAAATCTTGGAGGAAAAGCATCCAGCGAGCTTGTCGGCAGGAAAGATGGTGGGGCTGGCGGAAATAGGAGAGATTTTTGTGGTCGGTATACACCTCGACCGTACGACCGGTCCCTTGGAGGTAGTGACGCCATTCGGTGAGCGCGTGAATGACGGCCAGGAGTTCTCGATCATATATGTCATAGTTTCGTTCTTGTGGGGTAAGTGTGTGGGAGAGGTAGCTACATGGGTGTAAATCCCCGTTACCATCGCATTGCATTAATACCCCGCCGGTAGCAGTGAGGGAGGCGTTGGTCATAACGATGAAGGGTTTTGACAAGTCGGGGAGTAGCAACATGGGGGCGGATGAGAAGATTTTCTTCATGGTAGAAAACGCGGTCGTGCAAGCGGTGCTCCATTCCCACGGTTGGTTCTTCTTTGTCAGTTGATGGAGTGGGGCAGCAAGGAGAGAGAAGTTCGGGATGAACTTCCGGTAAAAGTTACAAAAGCCGAGGAAAGAGCGGATCCCCTTTACTGATCGAGGGGGTTCCCATCGCTCAATAGCCTGCAATTTTACTGGATCCATTTTGACTTGATGATGGGCGACGATCATTCCGAGATATTCAATCTCAGAGGCGTCGAATGTACATTTTGACAGTTTGAGATAGAGTTTATGGAGTCGTAGTCGTTCGAGAATGAGATGGGTGCGATGATGATGTGTGGCTAAGTTGGAAGAGTGAATGAGGATGTCGTCCATGTAAATGATCACCCATCCTTCTGCTAAATAGTCGTGGAAGAGGTGATTCATCATAGCCTGGAAAGTCGCGGGAGAATTACAAAGACCAAAAAACATCACAGTTGGTTCGAAAAGTCCAAAAGGGGTGATGAACGCCGCTTTCCAACGATCTTCGGGCCGAATGAGAACGTTATTGTACCCCCAACGGACGTCGAATTTGGTGAAAATGGACGACTCCTTCAGTTGATCAATGAGGGAGGAGATGCGTGGAAGTGGGTAGGCGTTCTTAACGGTGTGTTCATTGAGGTAACGATAGTCTTGGCAGGGTCGCAAGTCACCCGTTTTCTTTTGTACGAAGAAGAAAGGGGAGGCTTGAGGAGAGATGGAAGGGACGATTTTCCCAGTGCGCAGGTTCTCATCTAGGAACGTCCGACAGGCCACTCGTTCGGCGGGGTTCAGGGAGTACGTTTTTGCAATGCGGGGAACAAAGGACACGGTTAGGGTAATAGCATGGTCAAACGGTCGAGAAGGAGGAAGCTGTCCGACTTTTGGCTCAGCAAATACTTCCGCATATTTTTGAAATTGGGAGGGTAATTCAATGGTCTTATCGATCTGTTGTTGTGCCAACGTGGTAGCAAGAGTGACTTTCCTGACTATCGTTTGGTCTGGACCAAAACGTTTCTTCCATTGTTTACTGATAGTGGGATCAACGTTTGCAGATAAGTATCGAGCTCTTTCATCTGGGAGAATCACTGTGCCGGTCGCCCAATTGATGTTTGGGTTCGATTTCCGTAACCATGGTAGCCCAAGGATAAGAGGTTCCTTTCCAAGGGCGAGGATGAAAAAGGTCCAAGGGTAGACTCGTGTGCCTATCTTCATAGCGAGTGAAGTCTGGTATTGTACAACACTGCTTTTATTGAGCGTGCCGTCTACGTTTCGTGCGATTCGGGGAGTAGAGACTTTTGTCAAAGGAAAACCATGTTTTTTGGCGAACGTTTCGTCCATGAAACTTCCGGTGGCTCCGCTGTCCACCAGAGCAAATGTGTCAACTGGTGTTGTTGTTCCGTACAATCGAAGAGGAAGATGCATTGATTGTTCATTGAATCCAGTCTGATGTACAGAGGCTACAACGTCAATAGGGAGGCGAGTGGTTGACCGCAATCTCTCCCTTCTTAAAAATCCTTTCCGCGCTGAACTGCTAACTCAACACGAGCCTTTTCTTCCGCCTCCGTGTTTCCATCGTAACATGCCGTTAGAACATTGCGAATTTGTTCAACGGTAGTCCCTCCTTCGACGAGTTGGTTGATGTATTGGTCAAGAGGGGAAGGTTCCGCTTCAACGTTAATGGCTCTGATGGGGTTAGGGCGAGGGGCTCGTTGGGAACTGGACGCGTTTACGGGAGGTGGGTTCGTATTTTGGGTGACAAAAGGATTACGAGAGCGAAAGGGATTGGTGGGACGAGAGGTACTCTGATTCTGTCCTCGGTGATTACTAGCGTGACACCCTATCCTGTGACAGGTGAAGCAACGATTTTCCCGTAGGTGCTTGGCTCGATTTGCGGGGGTTAACGCTACCGAGTCCACGTCCATTGCATTCGGATCTCGGTTTCGACCAAGACCCAGTTGGAACGATCCTCCAGCGAGAATCGCACGGATACGTTGTTGCTGCGCATGAAATTTGGCAGCCGCCGTAACCCAGGCATCTAGAGTATCAGGGAGCGTCCCCATCGACAGGATCATCTGACTCAGTTGGGGATCAAGACCTGCCGCAAAAGCGTCGATGAGGGTATTTTGGTCGACTACCCCACTTCGTGCAGCATGCAATTGGAAATCTGCAAGGTAGTTTTGGAAACCTTCGTCCCTATCTTTTAAGTTTTGTCTCGTTGCGAGTAGTTTTCTTCGCACCTCCTCCTTGAAATTATAAGGGTAGAACGTCTTGTTGAAGTCTTCCATCATATGCTCGTACGTCTTTTCGTCGTCGGGGACGACCTCATTGTTTAACAGATGATACCATTTCTCTGCGAAAGGGACTCCTCTCCCTTTTGTTAACTTGCTGAGGGTGACTAGAATTTTAGGACCATCATACTCGTAGTGACGGGGGTTCAGCTTAAAATAGGCGGCCATAGCTTGGCCCCAATGGATGGCGTCTTTTGTTTCGCCCGAGAATGCTTCCGGAAGACCCGCTTTCGATTCAGCGGGTAAGGGAAGGGCAGGGGGTGGCGCGGCGACCACGTCAAGGGGAGCGTGTGGGTCGTTCATAACGGCTGGTGGGGGAAAGAGTTGTACTGGTGGGGAAGGGGTACGGATCTCCTGATAGAGTTCGTTGTCGTCGTCAGCGGAGACGGTAGAGTCGGAGTCGGAAGGGGGAAAGTATCTGGGTGGAATGGTTGGAGCGTAGATAGCTCTCAACTAGTGAGAAGCTAGATCTTTTGTTACGCGTTTCGTAATTCCCGTGAACGGAGTAGGGATAAAGAATCCTCTAGTCGTATGAAGATCTTAGAGGTGGACCTGGAGACTAGGGAACTACGTTGATTGCGTAGATCTAGCTTACTTCTACTGTACATGTCGTGGGGTATTTATGTAAGTCCCTACAGGGCATGGACCAAGCGATGCTAGTCTAAACTAGGAAGGTTTGGGGTAGGGCGAAGGGTTGTTGTGGGAATAATGGGGACACGAGGCAGTCAACAAGACTAAGCCTAGAAAGGAAAGAGCGTCCAATAGAAAATAGGAAAGTATCACGTAATCAAAGAAGACGACGTCCAAGAAAACGACGTTAGCCATAGAAAACAGTTAAACCGTAACAAGGGTATTCCCATACATAGCATATTAGGTAACCTGGTCTGTGCGTGACCCTAGTCAGTATATAAAGGGTAGTACTTAGTCTAGCTGAACCCTAAGTTCAGCTTTAACTTTGGTATGGCCGATTAACTTCGGTCCCTTGCTTGTACCTTGCCTAGCATAGGCATTATCAATCCATGTCCTTTCCTCTTGTCCAACCCCTTTTGGACTGATCCCAGCAAGATGCTCTTCAAGATCAGGGTGTTGTGTTGAGAAGTTGGCCTGCAGGCAGGTGCAGGCAAAACCGTAACAAAAGGCAAGGCCTGCTGCTGCTAAACACAGATGCCCCACAACCCCCCCTTGCTTCCCCCTTCCTTTCCTTTCTTCCTCCCCCCCTCTATTCTCATGGCATACAACCTCCTGCATGGTCCCCCACACTCACAAGCACCTCCACAGCTACTCTCCACAGATTTACTATCTCACTCAAAACCCCTAAGCAATCCATGTGATAGTCAAATCAATACAAGCCTGGGTAAAGGATTGGTCTTGCACAGGTTGATACTACAGGTGCATTCTTGCTAGCATACAGGACCTTAATTACACAGTCACAGATGTACAGTCACGGATGTAGTAGTCAGCCACCGTCCACTAGAGGGCCTAGACCCTAGGGATGTTAAACAAGGCTATGAAAAAAAACATAGGTGAACAAAATCCATGACGACCCCACACCTCAACCATCAAAATCCCGTTCGAAGAGGCACTGTCCACGAACGAGTTTTCCCACATGCGACGAAGCGATGTCGACGCCCCTGCTCCGAATGTTCATCAATGATTTTAGGGACACAGTCGGTGTGCCCGAAAACGTGTGCGCAAGTTGCACGCGGACACATCTGGATCGGTTCTGGGGCAGGATGAACCCGTCGGGTTCGACAAGCATCCCCGTTTCGTCCTGCAAGTCGCTTGCGTACAGCCCGAGGAAACGACATAGGCGGACGTATGATGGATAGTCCTTCAGGTAAAGCTGCCCGGCGAACATGCTGAGCTGATCCATGAAGGCGGAGGGAGGGATCCACCCGTCGGGGACCGCGGGTATGCTGTACAAGGACAAGTCATCGCACGGTTTCGTCGACTTGGTGATACAAGGTGTGTACAGATGAAGGTGCACCTTTTTGCTCGACCTGATGTCTGGTAGCAATTCGTTGGCTTCGTAGGGGCTCAAAACGACAAGCACATCGCTGTCCTGTCTTTTCGCAGAGACGATCCAGTGGACTGGACGCAAGTAGTCGTCCATCTTGCCCGACGTTCGCACGGTTTCCTCAAAGTCCTTGGTGACCATGACGGATTGACTCCAGACATATGCCTCGTTTGTGAACGCAGACGTTGCGTGGAGCGTGTCGAAAGCTGGACTAAACACTTTGCTCTGGGTTCTGAAGAAGAAACTCGTCGGGACGACGCCGGTTTTGATAAAGTGGATCACGTCCCGGTGGAGAGTATGCGCCGCGGGTCGTGCCCTCGGCGGCCGCTCCACCTGACGTTCTCGTCGGACTTCAAAGACCATCTCGCGTTCCTGTTCTTCATCTAAATCTACGACGCAGAGCGACTGAACCCCAAGGTCAATGAAATGTGGACCCACGTCCGGGTCGTCCAGGACAGCCGTGTTTAGAGTATCCCGCGGCTCGTAAAGCTGCTCCAAACTCTTCGCTTCCGGCCGCAGCCACCTATTCGATAGTTGGGCCGGGGTCAGTTCGCCTTTACAGTACCCGGACCAAGCTGCGTATCGGGATTTGTGGTCTATCCCCTGTTGGAACCAGTGGGGCGCCCAGCAATGAACATTGTCCCATGTCTCCCTTATGGCCCAATTTAGAACGTCTAGGGTATTTACCGGATCGAGTGAGTTTTTTCCAGCCAAAGAACGGACACGCCGGTCGACTTCGAGAGGCGCGAAAAACATGATCGAATGTCCATGGCCAAGCATCCGCATCCGCATACACCCTACAAGAAGCAAGACATTTTCAGAGCGAAGCAGAACATGGGGGTGAGACTGCATATACCCTGAACTAAACGGTCCTTGGTGACCTTGGGCCCCAGCGTGACAGCGGCGCGGGATCCGCTCGGAAACCTGATATCGGTACCGCGCGTGTGAGCGTCATCGAGATATACGACGCATCGGTCCAAGTGCTGCATGAACGGGGACGACCTGAAAAACTGTACGTTGCCGTCTCGCGTGCGTACCACCAATTCGTCATCTTGGTTGAAATAGACTGCAGCTGATGCATCCGGACTGGCGTCAATCCACGCTTGAGCCAGTGCCCCGTTTTCGAGATCGAGCATTTGAGCGCCGACATCGAGTAGCACGCGTATCTCGGGTTTTTGAGCGACCAGAACCTCGAGGAATTCATGTGCTGTCCGCCGTTTGCCATTGTCATGAGCCATGCACACGTAGCGGTTGTTTTCCTGTTGTAACAGATACGATAGCACCTTGGCGTTCGTTCCCCGTTGATGATCGGGGTCGCGTTGCGTGATATGCAGCGGTAACAGATGCTGACTGTCATTCGTGCCCGAAAATCCTGGTCCATACATGCACCTCAGTGACCCAAAGCGGCCCCGATAAAAACCCACGTACCGGTCAACACACGATGTTTCTTCTCTGCCAGATCCCAACCCGAGCTCGACAGCTTTGAAGAAAACTCCTTGGCTTCTTTGGGGAACACCACATTCGAAAGGTAAAAGTCGACCGTCGCTCGGTTCCTTTCGAAGAGAGGGCGCAGCGTGTTTGTCCATTGCTCCGCCGAAGCGATGTTGATGTTGTTGTAAGATCGCAGGGATTCCGGCAGAACAGAACATCCTTGAACCCAAGCACGATAGTCCAACGATGGATCATGTTGTTTGAGCAACATTTCAAATGAGAGCTTGAGTTGCTCCTCGGTCAGGCCGCCGTAGTAGTAAGACAAACAAGTCAGGATAATTGCGACGTCCGGATGGCCGTACTCGGCTCTTTGTGCCGGGACATCTTTTGCGCGGTACGGGACTGCCAACAGTGTGCGTGCGGGGGAAAGACCGTAATCTACTCGCCATCGCCGGTCTCTGAGGGCGAACAAGAGAATGCGGTTGGCTAGGAGGCCCCGCAACAGAAGAAGGCCACCCCATAGAGGCGCTTTTTCTGCGTACGCCTTTACCGTTCGAACTTGGGCGGGGGCCACCTCCGCGCAGGAAATGAAGCTTTGAATGGCATCCCTCAGGTCCGAGTGAAGCTGGAGCCGTCCAAAGCTGATGTTTGGGAGGAGACCGTCCATGGTATCTCGCACTATCCATGAGATCAGCTGTTGTCCTGCATCTGCCTGCAGAATACGAAGATGAGGAAAGGATCCAGGGGGTCCGGGGTTATATTCTACGCCACGCGGAAACAGTTCTCGGAGGGAGGGAGCATGCTTGCTTACGAGACTGAGAACGTGTTGCGTAGTCGTCCATCGTTCAGGAAAACCTTCTACATGTCGATGAAGCCCAATGCTGAACACGAGTTGAGATCGAACATCGAGAATCTCGTCACTCTCATCCAAGATGTCCCGCGAGTGAGAGTGAAGCCACAGCTGGAGGCGCCGTAACAGATCTCCTAATGAGCTGTCTTCCGCCTCAGTCAGTTGTTTTTCCACACATAGTAGCTTGAGCGACAGAACGTGCTCTGGCTGGAGTATCAGAATACCGCGCTCCTGCATGCATTTTATCGCGATATAGAGCAAGTGGACCACTTTATCATAGTTCACCTCGAGCGAGCGAGAAAACGGGACGTAATATATCTGACGACCAGTGAGCCCACAGAGCCGATCCGCGAGAACGTGGAGAGTCTGCGCGGCCAACGGTTTCGGGACAATCACGCGAGCGAGCTGGTTACGGTCCGCAAGAACGGCAGAAATGATGGGGACGATGACAGATGTCTTTCCCTCGCCCATGTTCAGTTGCATGGCTGTGTTATCACCTGAGCTCGGTGATATCATTTCGTTTGCGACCTCGGCCTGGACACGGCGAATCAAAAAGTTGCCTTCGAGCTGGCGTGGCCAGGGTCGACGAGTCAGAAAGGGTATGATGCGAACTAAATAAACGACAAACCTGAATCAATAACCAGTCTGGGCGTGCTTTAGCGTCCCAACCGTCACACCCCTCATTCCGAAGTTCCGTTAGGAGTTCTTCATGAAGGTCGTCGACATGTAACACCAGCAGTCTTCGCGCCCGCTGAAGTCCAAGTGCAAGGAGAGCCAACTCTATGAGACATGTCTTCCAGCTGTCAGGCAACACGATCGGTGAGTTGGAGGCGAGGTACCGAAAGAGCGAGTATGCAGTAATGCGTGGCCATTGACCTGACTGCTCGAGAGCTTCTCCACTTTGGCCACTGGGCGCCAGATGTTGTTGGATGTGTTGAAGCGCTTCAGTATAGCTAGTCCTGCACCTCGTATAGTGGTTTAAAAGTATGTCGGAAGTGGGCAATACCGTCGCCCCTTGAGATGCGGGAACATCGCTCCCCAAGCATTCTGCGCTGGCGCGAAGGGCAGAGACGTATCTCCGTTGAAACGGATTAACTGCATTCGCACCCAACATGGTAATGAGTTGACTCAGCGGCTTGGAATCGGATAATGAGGTGTTTCCGACGTGAGCAACATTTTGATATAGTCTTTCGGGTGCGCTCAACGATGGTGCGGGCCTTGCAAATAGCAAATCTTCCGTGAGGTGCCAAGGGATGTGAGGAGGGATTATGGGATAATCAAACCGGTATTCAACAACCAAAGAAACTTGGGGATCCTGAGGGTCTAGTTGTTCCAGAATAATCTGGACGCGCCTCAAATGTTCATAAAGCTTGGCATTGCGAAAGCGACTGGAAACGTAATGCTGGGCTTTGAACGTAAAGTCTGCCACATCATATACCTCGGGGTCCAATGCGCTCCGTGGTAGGGTCTCAAACGGCCAAGCGGCCACCAACTCCGTTAAACTTAAAGCATCGACATGCCGACTGCTGCTGGGCGTATCATTCTGACGGTAGGATTCAAGGGCAAAATCCTGTAGTATCTGCCAAGAAGGCTCACATCCGTCTGCAATGTGGTAGTGATCGTAGGGGGGCGGATCCTCTAGACGGAACTGGGGGTGCAACGCAAAGGCCACGAACACGGGGACAAGCTCGCGGAGGTTATTCGAGCCATACGCCATGGCAGGCAGCGAGAACAGCAACTGAAACCATTTTCTCTCGTCGTCTTCTCGGAGGAGATCGTACGTGCCAAGCCATACAGATGGAAGATCAGGGGCCAACCACGACCTATTATACCGGAGGGAAATGCCATTGTTCCTATGTACCCTCCCGTGCCATGACTTCATCATTTCCCATATATGTTTTGTGTTCGCTGATCTCCGATTGTAAATGCAATTCGCCGCGGCATAGGCACAGCATTCTCCCAGATCCGTCATCGATCGATCTCTTGCGAGGTAACAGACATCGAGAGGTGCTTCAGAAGGCCGCCCGGAACATTCGAATGGAAATAGACACGCAGCCCGTTGTGCACTGCGCTTTAAAAGGTGATCATCTTGAGTTGGAAAGCTCTGAAATACGACGCAGGGTTGGCTTTCATTGAATGGCTGAACTATTTCGTAGCGTTCCTTCATCGCCTTTGCGAGCATGTAAAACGCATGATTCTGTGAACTAGCGGGAATGTCGAGCCACTCGACCTTCTGGATGGGCAAGTTAGGAAACCAGGTTCGCGAGGGGCATATAGATGCGATCAAGCTGAGAAGTTCGGCATCGCGCGAACCGAACTTTGCAGTTGGCCAATGGCTAGCTGATCCGAGCATAGACAGGGCTTCTTCCGTACCAGACCTGCCGGTTAGCGGATCGGTGCTGCATCCACTGGTCAGAGCGTGTAGATAAGCGCAGTACAACTTGCTTGTCAAGTTTGCATGCCCAGTCAAGCAGCCCAAGTCGGTATTGATTCCATAGATGTGGTACGCGATCCGCATAAGACCGGGACAACCAGCGTTTATTTCGACACGGACGTGATGGTCATCCCTTCGAAACGAAACCTCACCATCGGGGATGATGACACGCCGGTAAATAAGTTCGGTAGCATCGATATCCCTGGTCTTCGGACGAAGAACAAGCTGATTTGTCAGCCCAAACAAAGTTCCAGCATATTGGTTCTCGTCATAAACCATGCCCCGAATGTTGTCGGACTGGAGGTCGCCTCCTTCGTCAACGAAAAACGAAAAACCATAGCGTGGCAAGGTGACAGACAGCTGTAACGGTGACGTGGGTTGTTTGGCGTCGACTGGAGTTGTAAAGATAATGAGATCTTGAGGGGATGAAAGTGGCTGCAAAATACTGGACACCATGTCCCACGACTGGCTTCGAATGTCCACGAGGCGCTCACACCCTTTCCACATACGATAATGTCCCGGGGTGCAATCGACTCTCCAGTTCCCTTGGGAAGTATCCCAAGGGCTGCCAAGAGGGCGGATTTCCATGACAGAGGTGGAAAGGTTTAACCAATGCGCATGTCCGTCTATCAACACCGTCGGCAAGTCTCCCTTCAATACCTTGTGCGGGATAAGCTCAATGAGTTCAGAGTCGCCGGTGTTGACCCGTTTCAGCTTTGCTCGGACTACAAGGTCCGTGTCGTTTCTAAAAGAAAAGTAGACCTAAGCGACCAAGTCATCAACCAAATTACATTCTACGGCTCAGAACGTGCTTTACCTGGTGGTTGGAGATTATACCTCTTGCGGAGTAATCCATTCCGGGGAGATCAGCTGGCAAGACATCAAGTATTTGCTAAGCAAACTGTGTCAATAGCTCGTATGGAGGATGGTACGGAAGGACATACCTCGCCAAAGACTAGCTGGTAAAGTGGATGCTGCCAGTACTCCTTCGGTAACGAAGTCCCAAAGGACTTTCCATCGACCAATAATGACCCGTCAAGTATGTTAAGATAAACTACTTGTGAATTTCTGCTGGTTGGTGGTGCGGTCGTACACGAGAACCAGGGGGTGTCTGGAACTGGAGCCCACCTCGAGCCTGGGTAGTAGTCGGGCCATATTCTACGAACAGCGAGATTGATGCCTACATCGCTGGGGTCGGCTTGAATGATGTCACTTAAGGCACTCTCAAGAAGCAATGATAGGCGGCGATCTCGGTCAAGGAGCAGTCGCGAATATGCAGGGAGCCTGGAGAGATCGCTGGGCATATGTTCGCGGATTACGATTGCGGAAGAAAGGAGAACCTCGACGTCTTCCGCCGAACGAAGAGCTTTTGGAATCATGGCAGGATCTAAATCGAATGTACTTCGACAAATAGCGGCGGTGTCCCGCAAGGCTCCACGGGTTCCATCGTCTCCCGGCGCCCTCATGAGGAGGGCTGATAAGTCCTGTACCCAAGCGAATGTCTTGCCACGGACAACACGAAGCATGCCCAATGCTTCTAGCGAGATTCCGTCATCGGGGCTGGACGCAAGCAGCCGACGGAGCATGAAAGAAATAGTATCCATCGTCACCCCTTCCATCCAATTGGCTTCGATATCCTGGATGAGACTCCGTAGCTCCCCCAAAAGCGCGTAGCAAAAGGCAGGTTGTTGAATTTCGAAATGCCAGACCCATCCCGTATTTTCAAGTGGACCAACTTGAGATACTGCCTGAGCCAGGAGCATATGTACCTCGTGACGTCGGAAGCTGAGCGACCGCCCTCGAAGTTCCCTCAGAATGTTGAGCCATTGGAGTAGGTCCCCACTGCGCAAGTGCCCAAATGCCATGTATTCGTGAGTTGAAAGGCCCTCGGGGCATTCATCTTGGTTCGCGATGACTTGGTTCGATGAATGGGAAGTAGTATCAACGTATTTTTGTAAGCTCTGATATCGCCCGGTGTCAAGCGTATACGTGCAATACCTTCTGATGCTAATGCGATCTAGCAACTGGGAAGCAGAAAGGCCTGTCCGTGTGTCGAAAGCGAAGAACGTCATCTTGTTGGTGATGCAAACATCCTGCCGTTTTGCTGGGATGGATACTCTAGGGTGCGAAAAGACAGATGGGTTTGTTTCGAATCCAAGTGTGATTCGTGATCTTGGATGTTTGAGAAGATGGCATTGCAGTGGTCGATAACGACTGAGCTGGTTACGACGATTGTGTTGTTGAACGGATGGAGAACAAATATCGACCAAGAGGCAGAATGTGGCAGTGCGCCACATTTCAAAAGAGACAGGGCATGCTAATTCGAACACAACTACCTCGGCCTGGAGTGGGTTGGCCGGCAACGGCCACTCATGAACATCGATCTGCATGACTACATTGCAATAGCCGCGACCAGCCTTTTGAAGCGCTTCATGGCGAGCATTCTTCTTCTGAAGTTCAGCGACTCTTTCACGAACTTGATTCCGTGCTACTTCCTCAATTCGAGATTTTAGACCCTGGAGACGTGGAGATGCTCTGTAAAAACGAACGGCAAAGCTGTCTACTGTGGTTGTCGAAGAAAACACTGACAATTGACTTCGTGCCTGGGAGTGACGGCGAGAGAGGTATTCATATACCCCGCGAAGACGATCAATATTTATAGTCTTGCAAAGCAGAAGGGAGTCCAGAAGATTTGTCGGAACCTCTGGAGAATATTCTGCAAGGATGGGAATTTCCTTGATAACTATTTTGTCGAGTGCGACCCAAAGCTCGATTGTAGTTAACAGCATGATAGAGAGGAGTTCTGGGTTGTTCGCGTACGTTTTTAGTGCGCTGGAGGAATACTTGTCTGCTAATGTCTCCAATTTCACACAAGCTTCGTCATTGTTTATGACCAGAGAAACCCAGGCATCGAGACCTTGTTGAACGCCACGCTCAACGTCGTAGAGGGCGGCGGTGGGGTCGAATTGATATGCGTCTTCAAAAAGTTTCCCATCGGAAGAAAGAAAGTCGTCAAGGGCACCACGAGCAGACTGTGTAGGACTGAATGAAGTGTCGGAAGGCCCAACCCCGCAATTAGCGAGAGAATCGCTGAGGTAGTCTCCACTACATGAAAATGATAGCTCAAGATCTCGATTAAGGTCGAGCCGGGAAGGATTCCAGAGTGCGGATGCACGTTGAGTGGCCTGTGTCTGTTTCCATCGGTTTTCGATAATCGATCGAAGAGAAGTGCATGTCTTTAACGCGATGCAAGAGAGCCACTCTGGTGCAGAAGAGCCAAGCTTCTGCAGTCGTCGGCTGATTTTGGCTGACATGAATTGAAGGAGATCACTTGGATAGTTCGTAAGAGTCTTTTCCTGCGCAAGACAACACATATAGAATAGCATGAATTCCTTGTAGGTATCATGCTCCAACAGGGACCGATCCAGGGTTGTTTGAAGGGCAACCTTGATGAGTAACCAGAGAGATGAGCGCCGCCACGGTCGCAACCCCGAGTGCTTGCGTACAATCTCGTCGCCTATACGTTTGCTTGTGCGGGGAACTTTCGCGGGCTGACCAACGCTTCTTAAGATTCCAGTAAGCAGTTCACTGATGTAGTTCGGAGGAACAGTTTCCCTGAAAACAGACGAATTCGAAGCAGCACTGAGGTCATCGTTGTTCATGCGAATAAGAAAATTCGCGAGTTCAGAAAGGAAGTTTTCATCGTCAAATACAACGTTCGGGACTTCAATGGCTGGACCAGGATATGAGGATATGAGCTTTCCTTGTGCAGTCATCACGCTCGTAGCCGTCGGGGATATCTCGAATGATTCAAAAATGGTGACGTTACTCTGTTTCCTGAAGATAACCCCCGCATTTTGGGCTCGGATACGGACTGCAAGAGTATCTGCACGTCATGAGTTTTGGCCCCGGATTTTATATGCCCCAAAGCTTACCCCCAACATTCATGCCACTGAGCTGTGAGATAGTTCGGAGCCTATTTAGACTTTCGGACTGGGCCGAGGCATGTAGATTCTCCAACATTTTCGAGATGCTTATCCAGATAGGAATACTGGCTTGGTCGATATGGTCACGGTAGATACACGCAGCAGATGCGATTGACCTGGATAGAGAATGATCGTTTTGGATAGTGTGATCATCCCCACTAGGAAGCTGTAGAGGAAAAAACACGTGGGTAATGGTATATTTCGATGCACAGGGGTCCAGAGAATCAACAACCGGAGGCATTCCTGCAATGGTTCTCAATGAAGTGAAGGAGAAAAAAGAAGCGCCCACCACCTGTAGTGACGGAACCAAGGTGATGGTATTTAGTATATATGCCTCATGGCATTCGACTAATAAGTAAACGCAAAAGGGACAGACAATCTTGACAGCGACAACGGGCGAGGATCCCATCAATAAACAGGCAAGCTGCCAACCCTGTCTACCGACGATAGCATAATACTCAGCTCGCTCCCGGAAAGAAAATCATCCTGAGCAGTCACTCGTTATTTGGATGGTGAAGTGTGACCTGATATATGGATTGTGACCATACCAGTGTTTCACAGGGCAACAGCGCAGCCGGTGTTCTAGGAATGCTCACTGTTGTATTGGTTTGAACTAGAACTAGAACACCCCCGAAACGGAACCTGCACCTGAGGTACCACCTTAACTACTACAAGAAGCCTCATGCGGGCCGGAGCGGAGTTATGGCGGGGAATGGACAAAGTTTTCCGGACCGATCGAGGTTCTTGGACAAGTCAGATTGGCGGACTGAGAGTGTGCTGTTGAAGATGGCTGGTGCGAATAGAACTTCGTCCCATTATCAGCACGATTATTCTCGCAGTTCACTTGCAGGCTTGTATGTAAGGTAGAACTGCGTGGTATGTCTATGTACTAGAGTTGCAAAATGACCCGGAGTCGCAAAATGATATCTAGCTCATGCAACATCACAAATTTAACCTTGAACTCATGAATCTAGGATGGAATATGATAGATCAACTTACTGTATTTTTGGGGGGGACAGGAGATTGCATCTTGGTCTCCCGGCACATCACTTATTGCTTTTGCATGAGTATTTTCAGTTATACGTCCCAGGGCAACACACTAATTCAGGCAAAAAAATTTCCAAAAAAACATAGGAATGCTCTACATTGTAAACAAGCTGCTAGTAGTGTTTGAGGCGATTCTGACCATGTGGACAGGCTATGCAGCGTCCTGAAGTCGGCCGTGTAGGAAGCGTGACAGCACACGAAGCTGACCTGACGGAGTGCAAGCGGAGTATGTTTCGGCAGCAACGGCATTTTCATTTTGTGTGGAATTTGAGATTTGAAGTGCTTACCTACACGGCGCGTTGGCACGTCGGAGATTGATTTATTGCGTGACAAAGTGTGACACGCCGCTTTTTTGCACATGGGAAATTTTGCAACTCCGGGTCACTTTTGCACTTTATACCGGCATCCGTCTGGCAAATCCAATTCTCTATTTTCAGATATTTTTTTTGTTGGAAGTTTTTCTATGCATGTATAGCTATCGTTCCATGTAATTTTTACATTTATTTTGGAGATGTGGACGTGTGTAATTGCATGGGCAGTTCTGATTTTGATAGTACTAGGGCTATTGGTCCGCAATCCGTGTGCTCGGTAACTTACGGTAAGTAAATTAGTCACATCTCTAGGGTAACTGATCCGATATCACGCAGCCTAGCTGGCAATAAGACGGGCAATAAGACGCCCGTCTTCCTCCGCTTCACTAGCTTTCACTGCTCGATCACGATTCTCGCCATGGCATCTTCATGGGATACTCAGACTCTTGGTTTTCCCATCAGTGCAACGACCCTGGGGCTGTTTGTTTTGCCTCCTTTGATTTGCTACGTTGTAGCAGCGGCGTTGGTCGTTACCCCCAATACCCTTGCCGTTCGAGTCGCATTATGGCCAATCACTGGTATACTAGCATTACGTGCAATAACCTCCATAGATTTGTCACTCGGAAAACCCGGACAGGCAGTCTTCAATGTCTCTTTGATAGCAAGTGTCTTTCCATATCAACGCGACCTTCACTACTGATGTCGGTTGCTCTCCCAGTACTATATGTTTTGTATTGTAATCCGCACCTTGGACTGGGCATTGGCAGATAAACCTTTTGTGCGACACTTCCGCCCTGCAAATAGTCCACCGTCCACCGTCATGGACGTCCTCGATCTCATGGTGAACCTCCGTGGCCACGGTTGGAATTGGTCACATGGAGTGTACATTCCACGTGAAACACGCCCAACCGATCGCATCCCATTCGCTTCCTTCGCATTCCTTTCTGCTGTCTTGCATGCTTTCGTATTTGGTGTCTGTCACAGAGTAATCCTGTCGTTCGCCGGTCATGGACCCATCACCAACGGATTCACCATTTTTGACGATACCCTTCCGTTCGCTGTGCGGTACCTGCGAGCGGGTATTATTTCAACCTCTGCTGCTCTCGTGTCCTATGCATCCATGCAGATGGGTTACGACTTGTATAGCGTGTTTGGTGTCCTTTTCCTGGGACAAGAACCCGCTCAGTGGCCTCCTTCATTCGATTCCCCATGGCTTGCTACGTCGCTCAACGAGTTCTGGGGTCGTAGGTGGCACCAATGGAACCGTCGTGCACTCGTTCTCTTTGGTGGCTACCCACTCTCTATCTTCCTTGGTCGTGCAGGCCTCGTCCTCGGTACATTCCTCGCATCTGGAATCATGCATGATCTTGTACTGCTTGGCATTGACGGAAAGGCGGAGGCTTGGAGAATGCTGGTTGGGTTTGGGATGATGGGGCCGGGAACCCTCGCAGAACGGGCATTTTATAAGTTGACGGGTAAGAAGGTGGGTGGGTTGATCGGGTGGGCATGGACGATGGCGTGGCTTGTCACGTGGGGTGCCGTGATAACTGATGGGTGTGCGAGAGGAGGTGGGTTCGGGACTGTGAGTTTTATCGACAGTATAGTCCTGTTGCGGGACTTGGTAGATCGATTGGTAGCCGGTTTTGACAACTGGTTACATGTCATTTAGCGAGCAGACCCTATGATATTTAGAAAGCCCGGTATATGATTCATCCTATATATTATAATGTCTCGTTTGACTTCTTAGATCTTATCTTGTCCACACCGCTCTATAACCTAGATCTACACATCTAAAAGGCATGTACCATCTCCGGCATCTTGCCCTGATCCTCGTCTTCGTCCATCCCAACTATTCTCGCTATCCTCATCCTCTTCATCATCTACGCTTGCCTAGGTTTTTCCCACGTTTCCGTACAAAGTGGCTGGCGCACTTAAGATGGGGGTTCATAAGGTTCATTGTTGGAGCTACTTCGATGCCGTGATGCCACAGCAAGTCGGTTCGACGTCTTCAGATCAAAATCCCACTCTTTGGCTGGTACTCTGATCTGCACATGATCGCGAACAGACCATTCCTTGTGTATACCCACATCTACTTCGTTTTATTTGCAGTCTCTGTACTTGCTGCTCTTCAAAATGTGACTGTCGACGACGCAAACGTGCCATCCAACCTGCTTCTTGCATATGTACCCAGCGCTTCTGGTTGGGAACAAGGCAATAACTGTTCCACATGCCTTGTTAATCCAGACCCCTCCCTCGCATATGATGGCACATGGCACTATGCCATGTATGCAGTAAACGGCAAGACTAGTATCCAGTTCGAGTTTTCCTTTGTCGGTGGGTTCATCTTTTTTTCTTCTTACAGGCCCTGATCATGAATTCCAATCAGGGACTGGAGTGTACGTTTTCTTCATCCTCGCAAATACCGTGCCCAACATCTCTACGTTCACATACGTGTCTTTCCACCTGGATGGCAATCATGTACACTCGTTCCAGCATGTACCTTCGACGAGTACAGACTTCGAATACAACTACAATGTTTATGCTAACGATTCCATACCTTACGGCCAGCACAAATTGTGGGTTTTCCCTCTTAACAATACGGTGAACGATGTGCTGGTCCTTTTTGACTATTTGATTTACACGTGTGTCACTCTGTATCACTCTTCTATACACCATTTTCTCACTGATGGCTTGTTAGCACGGATAACAGTAGCAGTGCATCACCTTCGCCAACTTCATCGGCTCCATTTACCTCATCCACTTCATTTACCTCATCCACTTCGTCAACTTCATTCGCTTCGTCAGGACCAAATGTCGGAGCTATTGTCGGTGGTTCAGTTGGAGGAATCGCTGCTCTCGCATTGGTGATTGCATCTATAGTGTGCTATTGGCGATACAAGGGACGTACGGCACCCTCAACAGCTGTCGATATGGTGCAACCGTTTGTTTTGTTACCGGCGAATCCGTCTTCTCATGGCACTACACCACCTATGGGATTTCTTCCTACCCATGTGAGAAAAATGATTCGCAGACTTGTTTTTTGACCTCGAGAATTTCGTTCGACAGGCTCGGTCGGGATATAAATCATCCGCTGGTCCACCGGTCCCGGTGGAACCCCGGACGACCACCCCTTCTACCCCCACCCCACCCTTACCCAATGTTGCTTCTGGAGGCGCAGGTGCCGAAATTCTCGAGCAAGTGGGGATACTGAGAGAGGAGATCGCCCGTCTCCATGGTAATCAAAATTCGGGCTGGAATGACTCTGAGTTGATATCAGAGGCACTTCCGCAATATCCCTCGCCATCCGCCACAGCGCAGCCCATGTAGTAGTATCTTTGATTTCGTTGATATCGGATGCGCTAATTACACTAGGAAATGTTGCACCTCGAGTATGTATGATCTCTTTCACACATATCTGTAAAGTGACCAGTGGACTCTTATACTACGTCGGCT
>JBBPJT010000591.1:0-18864 GCA_038088895.1 Xerocomus potaroensis
GATACTAGAGACTTTGATTCTTTATTATTGCCTTCAAAGGTATAGACTGGAAAACATTGTGAGAAGTTTAGGAAGATATAAGAGATTAAAGAGCAGAGTTGATAAGATGGGTAGCTTAAACAACATCCTCAGCCTTTCTAGTAGAAACAGTAAAGATAATTTTTCTTTTATCAGTAAGAAAAAGCCTGGAAGAATATCCTAGCATGTTATTCTTCTCTTCAAGAAGGGCTGGCTTGATGGCTGTGGCCACAAGGAACACCCCCAGACTGGTTTTGGATGCAATCTGCTTAGCAGAAAAACCAGGTTTAGTAAGAATAAGAATATTGAAGAGAAACAGGTTTTATAATGTGTTAAAGCTGATTGAAGTAGAACATAGGGCATTTATAGTGCCTAGGTTTATGCAATGTGCATAATTACACAGCCTGGTAATATACCAACCATCAACAGGCACAAAATTGCTATATTACATATGAAATAATGATTATTGGATTTAGGGTCAAATAAGTGTCCCAATGGCATGTCATTTTAAAACAGCTGTCCCTCAATGGCATGGCAACCAAATCACATGACCAAACCTTTATCAGACAGGGAAGAGTAAGGGCTATCAATGACCTTGCAAGCATATTACCTAATTCCTTCTCACACTCTCACAAAAATGAAATATTTCCAAAATGACCCAATATTGGGACACTTTTTTGAGCCACTGTATAAATACTAAAGCACATGTATCAATAAGCTCCAAGCTAGTTCCACGCAATCCAACATAGTTTCCTAGTTTCCAGGTCCCTTCCTAAGGTCTCACTCTCAAGTCATGACTAGAAAGTTTTTCATTATTAATGCTCACCATAACACTACATACTTGCATAACATTGTTATCTCAAATGGTCCTTCATGAAAGGGGTTTAATTTCCACCAGGAAGTACTTCAGCAGAGATTCCACACTTCTAATCATACCCTATCTCTGACTTTCCATGAAGAGAATTTACTGTGGATGCATTCCTGCATGTACTATTGTGCCAATTGATGTGCACTCAATGCTTCCTTTTGTGCCTTATCCAAAAGTGAGAGATGTTCCAATAATGCTGGGAGAAATGTCTTGCTATCTAAAGAAGGATAGACTTGTAGTTCATAGCCCAAGATAAGGGAAAATGGGGTATGCTTTGTTATAGAATGGACAGAAGAGTTGTGTATAAACTGTGCCATTGGAAGGAGGTCTATCCATTTTGTGGGTTGATCCTGGCAGAACAGTTGGAGATAAGTCTCTAACTCTTGATTCACTTTCTCAGTCTCCCTATCCATTTGTGGGTGATATGCTAAAGAGAGGGCCATGTTGTAGTATAGCAACTGTGTGAGCTTGCAGGCAAAGGTGGAGGTGAATTGAGGTCCACAATTGGAGATAACCCTATTGTGGAGGCCAACTTGGGGAAAAACATGGGTGTAGAATAGGTGAGCAACTTTGGCTACATCAATTGCTTTAGAGCGGGAGAGGAAAAAGACCCTCTTACTAAAGCCTTGGTTGACCATGACCAAAACCACCTCACAAGAGCAAACAAGGGAGAAGTCCAAGACAAGGTCAATGAAGATTTGCTGAAATGGGCAGATGGTGGGAAAGGAAATAGGGGAAAGCAGGGATACCATAGGGTGAGTGTTCACCTTGCTGGACTGGCAAATGGCACAGCCCAGAATGAACCAATGAATGAAGGTAGACATCTCCAGCCACCAGTAATCCCATTGAGGAAGAGAGAGCATATGAAAGATACTGCCATGACCCCTCACAGGGAAATCATGGAGAGAGAAGATGGGAGAGTGATGAGCAGAAGAAGGAATATAGAGGCAACAATGGAAATAAAGATGAGCAGCATCATAGGACCAGTCAGCAAGAGAGAAATGAGGAAAGAGGGGAGAACCTTCATACATGCAGTCAAGGGCAGAGAGAATGAAGGGATCTGTTGCAGATGAGAAAAGAATCTTGTCAGCAAGAGCTATATCAAGGAGGGAGATGAATAAGTCAGAAGAGAGAAGTATGACATCTGCATTGTCAGAAGAGAGATCAGGAGAGTGGAAGCAAGAGAGAGTGTTTGCTAGACCTATTATAGAACCAGGTTTCATAGAAAGGTGTAGATTGAAATCCTGCAAAAACAACATCCACCATGCTTGATGTCATGACAACTGATGGGGTTGACAGAAATAGAAAAGGCTTTTATGATCTGTCAAGACAGTGATGGGGAACCTTATTTCCTAAAGATAATATTGCCACTTGGTCAAGGCATGAATGATGGCCAGGAGCTCCTAGTCATAGATGTTATAATTTCACTCAGCTAGAGAGAGGGTGCAAAAGAGGTATCCATAGGGGTGAAGATCACCATTTATGTCACATTGCATGAACATGCCTCTGGTGGCAACAAGGGATTCATCTGTCATGACAACAAATGGGCAATGTAGGTCAGGAAAAGTGAGGATAGGGGATTGTAGGAAGATGGCCTTCAGCCAAGAAAATGCCTGGTCACAAGTTGGGGTCCACAACCAAGGACAGTTCTTTTGTGTGAGTTCATGAAAAGGGGTGGCAACAAAGGAGAAGCTGGGAATAAACTTCTGATAGAAATTACAGAATCCAAGGAAAGATTGGATGCTATGAATGAAGTGAGGAGGGGACCATTGGGTGATGGCAAACAGTTTAGTTGGGTCCATTTGGACTGTATTATAAGAGACAATCATCCCCAGGTACTTGTTACGTAGTGAGCCAATAACTCCGAATGGCAGCGACTACGAGGGCGACAACAAGATATATGAAGAGGAGGAAGACGACGAGTGACGAGAAGACTGAGAGCACGACGTCCACGAGGATGGTCGTGAGAACGAAGATGGCGATGACGATGAGTGTGGTGACAAATAGAGGAGCCGTCAAGGGCACATGCCGGGATGACGGAGGAACGATGATGATGGAATCCTCAGGGCACGGCGGTGGAGTGAGGATGGAGCCACAAGGAGTTACAAGCCCACACTTAGGGTATGTAACAGTGAGATTAAGCTTAGGGTTCTACAGGAAGTGCTACAGCTATATATACTACCAGCTATGGTGCACAGACCATGCTGACTAAGCACTATGTAGGGAATACCCTCAACCCTGGTGCAAGGGTTGACCTAATGGGGAAACGCCCTTAGCCCTGGATGTAGCACGAGGTAAGCTTAGTAACAGGAACGGCCATAAGACAGAAGCGGAGAAGCCTCATGGCAAACACGTGTACAGCACGTGGCAAGTATTACAAGATGACCTAGGAGACAAGTGTTATCCTAAGGTCGGGAGCACAGAAGAGAATGGAAAGTCTAATCGTATACCGTAGGTGGGATGGGGAATAGGACAAGGAAAAAGGTCCATTGTCTTGACTAGTCGTATCGGGGTGGAAATGTAGCAAAACTGTAACAGTACTCTACTTGGATGGCATCAAAGATGCATTTCAACAATTTCAAATACAGGAGATGCTCCTGCAATTGCTCAAGAACCAGTCAAGTCTGCTAATGATGTGCAAGGAGGTCAGAGGAGTGGATCAACAGGTTGTCCATGTAAATGATCAACCATCCTTGCACCAAATAGTCACGGAATAGATGATTCATCATCACCTGGAAGGTGGCAGGTGAATTACGTAGTTCAAAAAATATCACTGTTGGTTTGTATGAACCAAGAGAGGTGATGAATATGGCTTTCCATTGGTCTTCCAGTCGGATGAGGACATTATTGTGACCCCAACAAATATCCATCTTGGTGAAATATTGTGACCCTTTCAGCTGGTCCAAAAAGGAGGAAATGAGTAGAAGGAGGTATATATTTTTGATGGTATGTTCATTGAGATATTGGTAATCCTGGCAGGAATGAAAATCCCCAGTTTTCTTTGGCATGAAGAAGAAGAGCAATGCTTGTGGGGATTTGGAAGGAATAATCTGCCCAGTTTGTAGGTTTTTGTCCAAAAAGGCTTTACATGCCTCCTTTTTCTTCAGG
Source organism: Xerocomus potaroensis (assembly GCA_038088895.1). Taxonomy (NCBI): domain Eukaryota; kingdom Fungi; phylum Basidiomycota; class Agaricomycetes; order Boletales; family Boletaceae; genus Xerocomus; species Xerocomus potaroensis. Next base: position 3,995 of record JBBPJT010000591.1, read on the forward strand.
TTTAACTGATAGACTTTTCCAACCCATGGGATAAAGTTAGGAGTAAGGGTGATCACATGATCAAATGGATGAGAGAGGGAAATTTTGCCTTGTTTGAGTTCTTCAAATACATCCACGAAGTTGGCAAACTCTTTCAGGAGAATCTGCTCAATGGTTTCCTTCTTCTGTACCAATTCAGTTATGATGGTGGTTTTTTGCACTTCTATCAGAGAGTACCTCCTCCACCATTATTGCACAATTTTCTTATTGGAGAATAGGAGGTATTGGATAAATTGAGTTTTCAGTTGGAGAGTGCTAGAGAGAGAGAGAAAGCTGGTTCACCAGTCTATCCTTGGGTTGGCTTTCCTCAACCAAGGAAGTCCTAAAATCAGGTCATCTTTTCTGATCTCCAGAATAAGGAAAGTCCATGGTCAGACCCAATCTCCTATCTTGATTACTAGAGTTATGTTATGTCAGATAGCCCAATCCTTCATTATCATTCCATCTACATTTCTTGCAACTAGCAGATGGAACAGGGGTTTCATGGGAAGTTGATGTTTCTGTGTGAAGGTTCAATCGATAAAACTCCCAGTGGTTCTGCTATCGATCAGAGCCATGGTATCAACTTTTACTGTGGGGACATGGAAGAAGACTGGAATACACATGGATTGTTCATTTACTCTAGTGTTATGTACAGTGGCCACAGTTTCTAAGGGGAGAAGAGTTGTTGACTTCCTTTTCTCCCTCTTCAAAAATCCTGTCCTCTAGCTATTGTTATGGCTATTCAGGCCTCTTCTTCAGCTTCCTCATTTTCTACATAACATGCTTTTAACACTGATTGAATATTTGCAGTAGTGGTTCCTTGGTCAATGAAATGAGCAATGTATCTGTCAAGGCTGCTCATTGTTGAGCCTTCAGCTCTTTCTTCAGCTTGTGTAACTCTGGCAGCAACTGGGGTAGGCTGAGGTCAAACAGGACCATTTCCCATTAGTCAAGAGGGATTTGTTAGGGGGGTGGAAAAGAGATTGTTGGTCCTTGGTGGGGGACATTGTTCTCCTGGATGATAGCCATTGGCCCTGCAGCCAATCTGATGGCAAGTGAAGCAGCAGTTTTCACAAAGATACTTTGCTCCATTTGCAGGGATCATAGTGATGACATCCATGTCCATAGCGTTAGAGTCATGAGCCCTCCCCCTGAGACTAAGAGATCCACCCAAGTGAAGAGCCCTAATATGTTGTTGTTGTGCATGGAACTTTGCTGCAGTAGTAGCCTACAGTGACCTCAAAAACCCTATCCATGTTTGTCTCAAAAGTGTTGTGTGAAGTATACCACTAATTGGCATGGGAATTGTGCTTAGCTTTGGTGGGGCTATAAACAGTACATACCCTTGGCTATAATGTTGCTCCCTGAGTCATGTGATTTGGATCAATTGCTGTGGAGATATACCCAAATTAAAACAGCTATGTCATAGAAAGGGTTTTTCACCTTTTCAATTCAACTAGGTATTTGGATAATATCAGTACTTGATATAGCCTCTTTTTGCTCTAAGCACAGACTAAACCCTTCTAGGCATGCTTTCAATCAATTTCTGACACTCCTCAACTGGTATCCTATCCCATTCCACTTGAACTCTTTCCCACAATTCATGGATTCCATTAGGGGGGTTTTCATGCTTTGCAAGCCTCCTTTTGAGCCAAAACCAAAGATGTCTAATAGGGTTCAGGTCAGGGGATTGTGCAGGGCAAACAATAGTCCTGAATTCCTACTTCTTTAGCCAGTCTTTGACTCTTTTGTAAGTATGCTTGGGATTATTGTCTTGCTGAAAAATGGTATTAGAAGGATTAAAATCATAATACTCCAGGGTTTGCTGGAGATCATTCTTCAAAATTTGAGGGTAGGGTCTCCATCAATCCTACTATCAATCTTGGCAGCAAAACAAACCCCCTCCCAAGTCATGCAGCCCCACATCACCAAAAAACCTTCTCTATGTTTATAGTTTTTTCTACCAATCTATCACTGGGTTTTTTTTTGACATCCATACCTTCCCATCTGACCTCAGGCAATTGATTTTAGTCTCATCAGACTATTCTAGCCCTCTGTGGTCCAATCTTTGCATATATGGGCAATGTTCAAGCAAGCCTTGCAAATCTATTAAAGAGAAGAGGGTGTTTGGACTTGACCATGACCTTTATGCCAGCTTTATTCAAGTGCAAACAGATTGTGTTGGTAGAAAGGAGATAGTTAATGATGTTGATAATGGCTTTGGTAGCTTGAACAGCATTTTCAGCTCTCCCAGAGATAATAAGATGGTAGGCATAACAAATACTGGTAGTGGAAAGCTTGAAAGGATGACTTTTAAAAGCTTTGGAAAGGGTAGGACACTTCTTGGAGCAACATTTCAACATAGCAGAAGGGCTAACACCAGTTTGCTAGGCAATGGCTTCACCAGAATGACCAGCATTAAGCAAGGAAAGAATAATGCTTTGTTAGGAAAGAAAAAGAGATTTGACCATAGTGGTGGTTGGAAATCAAATATGTGGGAACATTTTGAAACTCAGATATACTAATTATATGTATATCTTTGTTTGTATCCATATACAATTGTGATTATTGTATGATTTGACTAATATCCTAGTAAGCAATTGAAAAGATGAAAAACCCTTTCCATGACATAGCTGTTTTAATTTGGGTATATCTCCACAGCAATTGATCTAAATCACATGACTCAGGGAGCAACATTATAGCCAAGGGTATGTACTATTTATAGCCCTACCAAAGCTAAGCACAATTCCCATGCCAATTAGTGGTATACTTCACACAACACTTTTGAGACAAACATGGAAAGGGTTTTTGAGGTCACTGTATTTTTCCAGGATAGCCAGCAACTCCCCCATAGAAAGGATTATTTGACTTAGTTGAGGGTCTAACCCTCCAGCAAAGGTGTCAATGAGGGTGTTCTGGTCTGTTATGCCACTTCACACAGTGTATAATTGAAAATTGGCAAGGTAATTCTGGAAGCCCACCTCTTTGTCCCATAATTTCTGTTTGGTTGCTAATAGCTTGTGATGAACTTTTTCTTTAAAGTTATATGGATAGAACATCTTGCTGAAGTCCTTTATCAGCAAGGCAAATGTCATTTGTTCATCAGAGATTGTCTTATCTCTGAGATGGTGATACCATTTCTCCATGAATGGAATCCCTCTCCCTTTTGTTAGTTTACTTAGGGTGATGAGGATCTTTGGTCCATCAAACTTGTAATGGCAAGGGTTGAGGGAAAAGTAGGCCACCATGGCCAGACTCCAACATATGGCATCATTTGTTTCACCAGAAAAATCAGTAGGCAATCCTACTTTCAACTCTGCAAGGAGAGGGGGGAGCATTGGAGGTAGAGGTGGGAGGGAAGGAGTGGCAGGGTCATTCATTGGTGGAAGAGGTGGGAAAGAGAGTGGTTGAGAGGTTTTGTCAGGGGAGGAGTATTGGCCAATGCTAGGATCATCTTCTAAGGAGAAAGCCAGGATGGAGGATGGAGAGGCAAAATATTGAGGTGGAATGGCTGAGGCATAGATAGCTCTCAGCTAGTGAGAAGCTAGTTCTTTTGTTATGCTAGTAGTAGTATACAATCAATGATAGAGGGAATCTTCTAGTCTCATAGCAAAGACCTTAGGAGAGGACTCTGGAAACTAGGGAACTACATTTGATTGTATAGAACTGGCTTATTGATACTAGTACAGGTGCAGGATATTTATAGAGTACAAATTGGTGCACAGACTGGGCTATGCAGGGATGAAAGCAGTAGCTTGGGGTGCCAAGCAAAGTCTAACCATGGGAGTATTGGGGACATGAGGCAGTCAATGAAGAGAACTGCCTAGAAAAGGAAGAGCATCTGAAGAAATAAGAAAGAGTGACAAGAGTGACTAAGCATAGAAGAAGAAAAGAAGAGAAGAAGAACAGCTAAGTATGGAATTGATGAAAGTTTGTAACACATGTATCAGACACTCTAGCCTAATCCATTTGTACTTTTGTTGGCATTCAGTCTCCTGGACTTGAGCTGCAGAGTATTAAATACAAGTCTCATCTTATTTTTGTCTCATTTATCCATTCTCTACTCTATTTCTTGCCAGTCTTGGTGGAATACTGTAAGATTGTCCAGCCAGTGTGGTACCATTAGTCTTTGAGGCTTAAGGTCACAACAAAGCCTATCTCATTTGCCACACACCATTTGGCCTATATTTCCAAGGTATGTACTATCTAGCAGTAAGTTTTAGTGCTACTAATGATATATATCTCACTAGCTACCCAAGACTTTGCAAGACTTTTATATGAAGATGTTTGGCACAAGCATCACTGCTACCACACTGATATACTGCAAGTGCAAACTTATGCAGGCAATCTGGTCATTTCTCCTCAACTCAGACTTTCTTCAAGTGTATGAGTATGGTATTATCATCAAGTTTGTGGAAGGTATCTTCTGTCATGTCTTCTTGTGCTTATTTACTTATGGTGCTGACTATCCAGAAATGTAAGTTTTAACAGCCACTGTATCAATCAGACATTCTGATTGGTATTTGCAGAATCCTTGTAGCCTGTATGAAGTTTCTTTGAAATTGTCTCTGCCTGTGCTGTTTGATCATTAAAGACAAGATTTACAAGCTTGGAATAAATACTAATCAATGGATATGCAATAGGAAGACATGGATTGATAGTGAACCCTGGTGCTTGTCAATTGAACATGCATGCAAAGCCATTTTTGGGCTTGGACATAGCATCACCAGCAAAACAATCAAGGCAATGATTGGTGTAAAGTCCCTCATACTGACTCACATATGTGTATTTACATGAACTATGACAATGTATATATTGACCTGTTTCTTAGAATGCTTTTTCCAACAAGCTCTTTAAGTTCGGTCTCAACTTCTACTCAATGCTTATGCCAGACTTCATACATGAGTTTGAGTTTGGTATGTAGAAGGCAACCCTAATACATCTCATCTAGATTCTATATGCAGCTGGAGGTAATTCTGTGCAAAACCTGAATGCCCAGTAAGGTATTTTATTCTATTTTGATACTGCTTTATTTATTTTCATATCAGTTTCTGGCTTGTACCAACATTTGGGTGAGCCGCTATCTAGGAATTTAGTGACGATGTCTCTGGCCTTGTGAAACCTATGGCAAGGGATTTTGAAGATATTCTCCAGTCCCTGTGTTTGATAGACTACTCTCTAAGCTATATAATAGAATTATCCTTGATCTCCTCTTCAAGCTCACTACTTGGCACACATTTGGAAAACTTCACATACACACAGAAACAACTCTCTTTAACTTTAACAGCTGCATAACTTGTCTTGGTCAAACCTTTCAGAGATTCTCCTGTGAATGTTGTACTGATTTTGCAACATATGATCTATTCCAAGAAACTGCTGCCTGTACTCAATACCAGAGGGCTCAAAGTGCCAAGAAAGGAATATTAGGCAATGTGGCAACACTAGGTGAGGCATCCAAGCATCGCACTTTCAATATGTTGACCTACAAGTTTCATGCATTAGGTAATTATGTCAAGTTCATCTGGGAGTTTAGAACCATAGACAACTATTCTACAGAAATAGTAAGTAATTCTTGTGCATGTTTTATTGAGTCTGAACTATTATGTGGGTTAGGGAGAATCAGAACACTGTCAGATCAAACACTTTTATGCACAGACAACTAAGATTGATTTTATGCAAGAGATTGCCAAGCATCAACAACATGAGTGTTTACTCTATCAAATCTGTGAGGAAAACCATGCATCAGAGGAGTACCAAATACTAGCAGAGAAAACCCACCATTCAAGTGAAGAATGTCCTTCTCTCTACTTTGTTGACCAAGAGCCACTTTTGAACTGCCCTCTTAAAGTCTACTACCAGGTATCCAAGGGGAAGAGATATCAATGAGACTTGAGTGCATGGTTAGGGTGCAACAAAAATGACAAGGCATTGAAGATACATACTGTTTGTATATTTCTTTGAAGGAAAAACAGGTCAATGAACAATTCCAGGGCTTTCTCTCCAAACTCAAGAACCACATCCTTGCATGCTTGATCCCAGATACTAATGCTAAGAAAGATAAAGAGTTCATACAAGCACAGCATAATGCACTCATTCTGATCAACAATTGCATTTATTGACACAAGTTCATATATATCAACTATACCACATATGACCTTTGGTGAGAACAAGACTCCTTGAATCCTCAGGTGCACTTTGACATCATGCTCATTTCAGATGAAGGCAGTGAAAATCACCACCCTTACTGGTATGCACAAATCATTGGTATTTTTCATGCAGATGTCAAGTATCATGGCCCTGAGCTTTAAAACCATATTCTTGAGCATATTGATTTCCTCTGGGTGTGGTGGTTTGCATGCAAAATGGACTTGAAGACTAGTTGGGCTGTATGGCATCTCCCTTGCATTGGTTTCTATTCCCAAGAGAAATCCAAGGCATTTGGGTTTGTCAATCCAGAATGGGTTATTTAGGTAGCACATATCATTTCAGCTTTTCATTTTGGATGTACAGCTGCCTTGCTACCACCATCAATTGCATGCCACAAGTCAGACAACAATGAAGACTAGAATTGGTATTACATGAACATATAAGATTGAATTTCTCAGAAATTTCCTTGACTAACACTATCCTAGCTTTGTTGACCATGACATGTTTATGAGGTACTTGGGTGGTGGAGTTGGCTACAAATCAACTCATGATGCAATACACTGCCTTTTTAATGATTGCAACAATCTCAACAAGCAATCTTTTTCTCTTGAACTCAATACTAATCAAATTGAAGGAAGAACAAGTGGAAGTGACAGTGATAACATGCCCATGGATGACTCCAGTGCTGAGGAGAGCAGTGAAGATGAGTTGGAAATAGAGGGTAATGACAATAGCAATGGTGAGCAATCAACAGACAATGAACTTGATGATGAAATGGATGAGTATGGGTATGGTGGATTAGATCAGATGCTAGATGACAAGAAAGACACTGAAATATCTAGTGACAAGGATGTGCTTGGTCCTGAGGATGGAGAAAATCCCTATGATGAAATAGAGGACACTATCACCCTCTATTAGTAGCTACCCTAACTATCAATGTCCATAGGCATGTATGAATTTGGAATCAACTTCTGACAGTAGTACTAGTACTTCATGTGCTGGAACAAATACCTAGATATAGTACACAGTAGCTGACTCTTATTAGATCTAGCTAGATCTTGTATCGGCATCAATTGTGTTTGATCCAATCTCCCAGGTTGCACTAGTTCTAGCCAGCCCTAGCAAGAGCTGTCGGATTACAGTGAGGTTTGCTAGGTATCACAAGGATTTGTCACTTTTGGTGATGTTTGTCAGACCTTTTCAGTCACTAACTCGGTGTCTATCATCAATGTGATACAAAGCTCACCAAACTGGTCAGTAGAAGATCACACTCAGACTGATGTGTAGTCATTGCTAAATCAATAATATTCCAAGCAGACCAATGCTGTCTAGCTTATTTGCAAGGGAATTGATTCTCATGTTCCAATGGATGGTCAGATCCTCATTCTCTTGGATTTGATCATTGTTGGTTTGAAAATGGGCTTTTTTTTTTGGTCCAAACAGTTGGTTTCACTGTTGAGAAATGAGTCACATGACTGGATCAGAGTCAGCATCTGGTCCTGCCACATTTTCTTCAAATGATGTTCCCTAACAGCTGACCCTGGGCCAGTGATGATCTCACTTGTTTCAATATATGATATCTCATTTTTCCAATGCTAAACACATTCCATTTCCTTCAAATATGCTTGTTGTTATGTTTTATTCTCCTTCAACCCCTTAGCTCCTTTGATCTTTCCCTGATCTTTTCTTTCTTTGATCATATGAAAACCTTTCCATCATCTTGACTCATTTTCCCATAACTGGATGCTATTTCCTGTTCTAGGCATTCACTTATCAAATACCTCATGTCTCCCTTTATTCCCTTTGATTGATGGTTGCTATGATATGATAGCTATGACTCATCATGACTCACTATGAGTCATTCCACAGTAGACATAGCTTGGTCCATGTGCCATCTTTTGGCATATTTAGTCTAGCATGGAATACCCTGTAACATCAAGTAGTTTCTCCTTTGTATCTTGCAACATACTCATCAATAGATCCCTTGGTTTCTCCAACATTTGCTCTGCAGATTGTCTGGATGTTCTACTTCATAGATCCTCAGATACAAGTCCTCTAGCTTGTGAGGCAACAATACCTTCAGTGCGAAGGCCAAGATCCAGAACTCCTTCAAAGGCTACACTCATCCCTACCCAGGCCAAGCATAATGAAAGAAACTACTTCTTCTCTAGATAATGCCACCATTGTTGTGTATGCCCCCCTCCCCTCACCATTACTCACTGAAACCCCAGAAACTTCCCTAATCTCTTTACTGCCTATCAAGGCCAGCACACTCTGACCTCTCCCATGCCAGAAGAAGAAGCTACAGATACTAAGACTTCTACCAATGAAGATCTCAACTTAGATCCCCCAGATCAGATAATGATTGCCTTGAGCCAATCATTTTCTCAGATATCCTCACCATCCACCACTCGTCCCCCTTCCCCAGTACTACCCTTTCCCCCACTTCCAGCCTACCTAACTGCCCTCCTTTCCTCTCCAATGGCAACCCAAGTGAAACCTGTCAAACTCTGTCTAAACACTCCAGAAGAATATGATGGTTTCCCCTATAAAGTTGCCAAATGGCTCAGCAGTGTACAAACATACCTTCTAGTCAATAAGGAGGTCTACAAAGATAAAGACAAGAGGGTTGCTTTTGCACTCTCATTTATGAAAAAAGGATCTGTCCTGACCTGGGCTACTGTCATTCAAAACCAGGCCTTAGATGCCGGAATGTTTGGAACCTTTTCAGATTTTATGATGAAGTTTAAAGCAGACTTCAAACACTCAGATATGAAACACCAGGCACTAGGATGGCTTACCATCTACCATGTCAGAAAGAATGAGAACCTGATGTTGTACATCAACCAGTTCAAGATGAAAGCCATTCAGGCCAAATTAAATGAAACCTCTGATTCTGCAGTACTAATTTTGTACTTTGCTGCTGGAATTCCACCCTTCCTGATGTGATGAATTCAATCCATGGATACTCTCCCTACTAAGATCACAAAATGGTACACCAAAGGCATTCACTACAAGACCCAATGGGACTTGGCAGATCGCATTGAAAAGCTACATTCCCAATCTTCCTCCACTTCCTATATTCTCCCCTTCCAACAAAATACCCAACCCACCTCTATCCCTTGAGATCCAAATATGATGAATATCAACCAGCTTATCTTTGAACAAGTCACAGAATACAAATGATGAGGCCTTTGTTTCAATTGCCATTAACAAGGCCACATATTCAAGGAATGCCCCAGTCACAGAAAACACACAGAAAGAAAAGAAGCACAAAAGGTAGAAGCTGAGAAGAAGAAGAAAGATGATGATGAATACAAAGATGCCAAAAAAGAGGCAGTGGGAATGTTATCCACCCAGCTCTTCAAACCCAAGGATTCTTAGACAGGACAACTATTTTGATATCAGTACCCTCCATTTCAAAGGTTACATGCTCTCCTGTATTTGTAGCAGAGCAACGATCTAAGTCACTTAAATTGCCAATCCAACTCATTGCTACTGCTACAATCTTGAAAACCATCAACACCTCTGCTCTTTTAGATTCCGGAGCAGAGATTTCCTGCATCGATCATCACTTCACACTAAAAAATAAGATACCCCTTGAACACCTTGATCGCCTCATCATTGCTAGAAATGCAGACCAATCTCATAATATAACTGTTCGCTTTTTAACTACTCTTTACATAAAGATTGGTGAACAAACTTAGAAAGTCTGATTCTATGCCATGAATTGTGGCAAAGAAAATGTAATCCTTGAGGCCCCTTGGCTGGAATAAACCAATCCAGTCATCAATTGAAAGTTAGTGACAGTCACTCTGGATGAATCCCTTAATAGATCCCTTGATCTCTATCTGAAACATATAGAAGCCCACATCTCCTACCTATCTAAAGGAAAATCAACAAAAGAATCCCCTTCCCCAGAACATGTAGCCCTTAACAACATAGAAGTCGAAGGACTTACCTGATACTTAGATGATGACACCCCAGAACAACTTGTCAACCAACAACTAGATTTTTACACCATCACTATCCTCCATTGGATGCAAGGGCACATGGTTATTAATCTCAAAATCTCCAGAATGGTGGCCAAACTCACACAATCAATGGAGTTAGCCATTGCCACAGAAAAAGCAAAACCAAAGGCTACACTTCCCACTGAATATGAAGAGTTCACTTCTGTGTTCTCCAAAAAAGTGACCAAACATGTATCTCCTTCCTGACCTTACAACCATGCTCTAAAGATGAAAGAGACCTTTGTTCCAAAGATCTCCAAGATCTATCTTCTCTCCCTTGACGAATGGAAAGCTGCAGACAACTTCATAGACAAACACCTCTGAACAGGTAAAATTTGTCCATCAAAGTCCCTCCAGGCTTCATTATTCTTCTTTGTCAAAAAGAAAAATGGTGGACTATGTCTGTGCCAAGATTACAGATATGTCAACAAACATACTGTTCATGATGCCTATCCTCTCCCCTTCATCTCTGACCTTATCTCTAAGCTCAAAGGAGCATCTTACTTTACGAAGTTCGACATACAATGGGGATATAATAATGTTCACATCAAAGAAGGTGACTGTTATGATGTGAGCCAATAACTTTGAATGGCAAGCACAAAGAGGGTGACAACAAGACAGCTAAAGATAAAGGTGACGAGTATGGCAATAAGGTAACTTGATATGACTAGGACTACACCTATTGAGATGGCAACAAGAATTGGAACAAATATGATGATGAACCTTCAAGGGACAATGCCAGGATGAAGGGGAAACAATAATGGTTGATGAATAGTCCTCAAGGCTCAACAGCAGAATGAGAAGGAAAGCCACAAGAAGTTATAAGCCCACTACTAGGTGATGTAACGATGAGATTAAGCGTAAGGTACCAATAGGGAGTGCTGTACTACTTATACTACGAACGATGACACAGACTAAGCACTATGTATGGTAAACCCTCAACCCTGATACAAGGGTTGACCTAAATGAGAAATGCCCATAACCCTGGGTGTAACACGAGGTAAGCTTAAGTAACAGAAATAGCCATGAGGTAGAAGAGAAGTAGGCCTCATGGCAAGCACTTGTTTGTGCTAGGTAATACAAACAGCTTATAACTAAAAGGCAAGTGAAATAAGCCAAAAAGAACAAAGGATAAGGGAACGCATCTAATCAATATGGTGTATAGTAAAAAAGGGAACCTGTAGTCGTTCAACTTATAACATAGGTTTTCCTAAGACAGCAGAAAACTGTAACAGTGACCAATGGAAGGCCACTTTCATCACCCATCAGGGACTCTTTGAACCAACAGTCATGTTCTTTAGACTGTCCAATTTTCCCACTATATTTCAATGTTTCATGAATGACTTCTTTCGTGACATGATCACCGAAGGATGGCTTATCATTTATATGGATGACCTTCTTATCTTCTCAGATAACCCAGAAGAGCATGAACATTGCATGAAACATGTTCTCCAAAGAATGAAAGAATTGGACCTGTACTTGAAGCTAGAAAAGTGCAAGTTCAATGTCTCTGAGGTGGAATACCTCAGAATAATCATTAAAAATGGTGAACTCACCATGGACCCAGTCAAACTAGCTGGAATCCAAGATTGGCCTATGCCAAAATGAGTATGTGATGTGTGATCCTTTCTAGGATTTGCAAACTTTTATTGCCAATTCCTCTCTTATTTCTCTGATATTGCCCAATCTCTCCTTGATCTAACCAAGAAAACCCAATCTTGGGAATGGAAAGAATGCCAACAAAATGCCTTTGATACATTGAAAAAGATGTTCCTTTCCCAACCAGTTCTTCAACTCCCCAATTATTTGAAACCATTTGCTATCACCACCAATGCTTCCCTCTATGCCTCAGGTGGTGTCTTACTTCAAACTGATATTAATGGTGCTTGGCACCCTTGCAGATACCTCTCACAGACCTTCTTTCCAGCCAAGTGAAACTACAACATCTACAATCATGAACTTCTTATGACCATTTGCATCTTATCCATCTGGAAACATTTCCTTTGTGGATCTTCCCACTCTGTTCAAGTTTTCACCAACCATAAGAACTTGATGTATTTCCATCAACCACAAAAATTAAACCAATGACAAGCTTGCTAGCTACTAGATCTTGCCAATTATGATTTATGTCTTACCCACATTCCTGGCCAAACTCTCATGGCTCCTGATGCTTTATCCCATTGATCAGACCATCTTTCCAATAAACTCTCTGATAATGAAAATGTCACCCTTCTCCCTTCTGACCTTTTCATTTCTATGATTGACATGGAATTATCCCAGAAAATTGCCTGATCATTTTTCTCTGACCCCATTGTTCTCAATTCTCTCCATGCCCTTGCTAGTAAAGTACCAACTCACTTTTGCTCCTGTCTCTCTGATTGGAAATATGATGCTGGTATACTTATGTATCAGGGACATATTTATATTCCTAATGACCTCTTCTTCTAACGAAACATTGTTGCCTGCTCTCATGATCATGCTGCTGCAGGCCATCCTGGTATTCTTAAAACTTGTTAGATGGTCGCCTCTGAGTTCTGGTAGCCTGGTCTCATAGTCTTCATCCAAAATTATGTGGAAGAATGTACTGTCTGCCAACAAAACAAGATCAAAACACATCCTACCATCTCTCCTCTTCTCTCTATTTCTTCCTCTGCTTCTTGCCCCTTTCAACAGATTTCTTGTAACCTGATCACCAATCTCCCTATCTTTGTTACAGTTTTACAACAGGACGCCCATTGTTCACCTTCACATTGGGGTCCTTAGTCTAACGGTTCATTTTCCTTGTCCTATCCCCTGCCCCTCCCATGGTATACGATTAGATTTCTCCTTCATTCTTGTGTTCCTGACCTGTGGATAACGCTTGTCTCCCAGGTCGTCTTGTATCATCTGTCACGTGCGATACACGTGTTTGCCATGAGGCTTCTTTGCTTCTGCCTCATGGCCGTTCCTGTTATAGCTTACCTCATGTAGAAGCCCAGGGTCCTGGGCATTCCCTTAGTAGGTCAACCCTTGCACCAGGGTTGAGGGCTTTCCTTACATAGTGCTTAGTCAGCATGGTCTGTGCACCATTGCTGGTAGTATAAGTAGCCTAGCACTTCTTGTAGCAGCCCTAAGCTTAATCTAACCATTACATAGCCTAAGCATGGGCTTGTAGCTTCTTGTGGCTTCATCCTCACTCCATCGCCATGCCCTGAGGACTCCCATCACCATCGTTCTCCGTCATCCCGGCATGTGCCCTTGACGGCTTCTTCATTCATCACCACGTTTGTTACGATTGTCTGCTTTTTCTCCTCTTCCTTTCACGGTCGTAAGCTTGCCATCGTACGCTTTCTCATTGTTCCGTCTTTGGACTTCCTATTTCCATCGAACGTTATTCCACTTCTAGGCTTAGTCATTCGTTGACCGCCTCATGTCCCCACATTTCCCACACTTTACCCTCTACCCTACCCCAACGTTCCGTTTCTGTCTTAGCATAGCTTGGTCCGTTCGCCGTATGGTAGAGTATAAATACCACAACGACATGTACTTGTAGACTAAGCTAGTTCTATGCAATCAAACGTAGTTCCCTAGTTTCCGAGTCGTTCCTAAGGTCAATCCGAAGTTGACTAGGAATTCCCGCTATCTCTTATACGTCGCTTACTACGTTTCGCGTAACAAAAGAACTAGCTTCTCACTAGTTGAGAGCTATCTACGCTCCAACCATTCCACCCCGCTATTTCCCTCCCCCATCCCCTTCCAACTCTACCGTCGAAAGCAGCGACGACAGCGACCTCTACCAGAACGTCCAATCCCCTCCCGAAGTGACTCTACCCCCTTCACCAGTCATGAATCAGAACGCTCCCGCTGCTGACCCTGATGCAGCCTTCGTTCCAATCGCCCCCATTCCCCCTGAATCCAAAGCCGGATTGCCCGACGCCTTTTCAGGCGAAACCAAAGATGCCGTCCACTGGGGACAGGCAATGGCAGCGTATTTCAAGTTAAACCCTGCCCATTATGTCTTTGACGGTCCCAAGATCCTCGTAACACTCAGTAAATTGACGAAGGGACGAGGAGTCCCGTTCGCCGAGAAATGGTACCACTGTCTTAACGATGAAGCGATTCCTGATGAGGAAAAAACATATGAGTTAATGATGAAGGACTTCGATAAAACCTTCTACCCGTTCAACTTTAAAGAAGAAGCTCGCCGAAAGCTTTTAGCGCTGAAGCAAAACGTCTGCAACCATGCGGAGGGCTTTCAGAACTTTGTTGCCGATTTCCAGTTACATGCTGCACGAAGCGGCATTGCAGACCAATATACGCTTATCGATTCTTTTGCTGCGGGATTAGATCCCCAGCTCAGTCAGATGATTCTATCTATGGCCACTATCCCGGATACGTTAGAGGACTGGGTAACTGCTGCTTCTCACTTTCACGCCCAGCAGCAACGCATCCGCGCTCTTCGCGCAGGAGGATCACTTAGCCTTGGAGCCAGGCAGCATTGATGAGACCCGAACGCCATGGATGTCGACGTGGTCTTCTTGTCACCAACCAATCGCGCAAAACACTTACGCGAAAACCGCTGTTTCATTTGTCACCAGATTGGGTGCAGAGCAAGCAACCATCCGGGAAGGCAAGCGAAAGTGCAACCCGTTGGGGCCGGACCTCCAACAACCCGTCCCTCCTTCCCTCCTCGCAAAAACAATCACAGAC
>JBBPJT010000592.1:0-18858 GCA_038088895.1 Xerocomus potaroensis
CTCTAGTGGAGGTCCTAAGCAAGATAGACTCAGTCCTACATATCCTCCTTTCCCTTATCTTCACCCATATTGGCCCCCTCTCCATAGATCTCCACTATCAGCCTTATCTAAGGCTTGATCAAGAGATCAGAGGTGTTTCAAATGCCTTGAGGCAAACACATATATTGTAATAGTAATACAAATGACCTAGATCAACAGTATCATAGGTCAGGACAGGAGATGACAATGAGAAAAGACATCTAATTGTATACCAGTAGAGGAAGGGTGGGAATTGAGGAATAAACCTGATAAGATTAGAGACCCCATTGCTAGACCAAGTATGGGCATCTCATAGAAAACTATAACAATCATACATTGACTATGTCACACCTCCTGATTCTGACCCAACTGATTATAACAATCCAATTGATGACATAGGATATGGCAATATCACTGGATCTCTGGTCTTCTCTTCTACTCAAGAATTCTTTTGAAAGTACAGTGACTTTCAATATACTAAGGAGATAATGTTATGCTTTATTCCCTTTCATCTATTCCCTTTCCTTGATCTTTCCCTTTCTGACCATATGATAACCTTTCTATTGACTTGTCAGTATTTCCTATGACTTGGATGCTATTTCCATTTCAGGCCTTCACTTATCAAATGCCTTGTGTTCCTATTATCCCCTTGATTAATGGTTGCTATGATATGCTAGCTATGACTTGTTCTAACTTGTGATGAGTCATTTTGCAGCAGACACAGCATGGTCTGTGCACTCTTTCCATACCTATTTAGTTGTAGTGTAGATACCCTGTACAATAAGCTAGATCTCCCTTGTATTCTTCAACTCCTAGTTGATCAATCCATTGGTTTCTCCAATGCTCTGCTCTACAGCTTGTTTGGATGACTACACTTCACCAACTCTACAATACAAGTCCTTTGGCTTAGGAGGCATAGATACCTTCAGCTTGAAGGCCCACAACTCAGATCCCCTTTCAAGGACTATGCTTGTCCCTATCCAGGCCAAGTATAATAGTACAGGAGAAGCTAGGACTTTCAGTGCAATTGGATCACATCATGACCATGTCATCTGCTAATGCTATAAAGGATGCAACCTTAGGGGTCATCAAGGATCTCATTCTGAGTCTTAGCCTGGGTGAAGTCAGGTTGCAGGTGCAAGTGATTGCCCATGCCAACTTTGACATGTTG
This sequence comes from Xerocomus potaroensis, assembly GCA_038088895.1. NCBI lineage: Eukaryota > Fungi > Basidiomycota > Agaricomycetes > Boletales > Boletaceae > Xerocomus > Xerocomus potaroensis. Next base: position 1,190 of record JBBPJT010000592.1, read on the forward strand.
CTTGAGCAACCATTCCATTGCATTATGAGTGCCACTACTGATGATTTTCTGGATGGTATACAGACTATCACCCTTCAGGATCTGAATACAGGTAAGGAGTACAAGTTACTAATCCAATCTTGGACTGAAGGCTGTCCCTAATGTAAATGTGGATTGGCATGTGCCAATCACCAAAGTGTTGTGGAAATGGATTTTTGAATATTGATAATTTGCTGTCCTGGTGAGGAGAGTCCATTGTGCACTCCTAAGTATTTGACATGACATCTGATTCATTTTTGTTTTCTGCCCTAGCCTTTATCCATTCTGCTCCTCCTATGTTTGTGTTCCCTCTCCTACTTATTCCTTTGTTTCTGCTATGCAGTCCACCATTACATTGATATCTGTCACCACTGTTTCTGATTCATTTCTCTTTGATTCCTATTTCCATTCATTTGCCTACAAGCTGCTCTTACAAAGGAGTACCAGGTGGTCCAATACCTTCTGGATGAACCACTTGCTGGTTTACCAACCCTGCCTACTTATCCCCCTGATTTTATACCAGGTACTAGATTCACCCAAGAATGTGCTAACATGTTAGATCTTGATCCAGCAAATTGGCTTTGGCTGGACAAGTTGAAGCTTATACAGTGGCTTGTCCAAACCCATGAAAAAGCCTTCACCTGGATTCCAACCAAGCAGGGCTGTCTCAATGAAAGATATTTTCCTCCTGTAAAAATCCCTACAGTACCATATGCCCCTTGGATACTCTGCAACATTCCTATTCTGCCAGCTATGGTCAAAGAAGCCATCCAGATTATCAAGGACCATGTAGAGCCTGGAGTATACAAGCCTTCAACTGTATCCTATCAGTCCTGCTGGTTTTTCATCCTCAAAAAGGATGGCAAAAGCCTTCAGCTTGTCCATGACTTACAACTCCTAAATGCTGTTACCATTTGAGACTCATCCATGCCTTCCTTTGTAGAACATTTTACTGAACAGTTCACTAAATATGCTGCATATAGCATGATGGACTTGTTTGCTGGTTATGACCAATATCCACTTCATCCAGACTTTTGAGACCTCACCCCCTTCCTTACTCCATTAGGCCTCATGTGATTGACCATGGTTCTAATGGGATATACTAATGCTTCCCAGATTTATCAGGCCAACAAGTGGTTCATCCCACAAGACAAAATCCCTCAATACATGATGCCTTTCCTTGATGACATTCCAGTCAAATCTATCCAGACCAGATATCACCTATTGAATGGTGTCTTTGAAACTATTCCTGAAAATCCTGGCATTTGATGCTTTATATGGGAACATCTGATTATTGTTAGCAGGATTATCCAACAATTAGAAAATGTTGGAGCAATGGTGTCTATGAAGAAATTTGTTCTCACAGCACTGGATACTACTATTATTGGTCACAATTGTACCATGTGTTATGGTTTTGGGTCCAAAACCCCTAGTAATAGGGTTGTGTTCATGAAGGAAGTTGTTCCTTTCATCCCCACCTCTATCTTGCCATACAACTAGTTGCCACACTAGGGTTATACCATCATGAAAATCAAACCTTGTCAAGTCATCAGATATGACTTGACTGTTATGACTCATTGTCCCAAATTGGTGTACCCTTGACCCTGTTCTATATGTAGATTTCCCACATGGCATGCTATTGCCATGCTTCTATTGTCCTCATGGCCTTCTTTGCTTCTATTATGAGGTATGCTTCTGATTCCTAGGGTTTAGGTGTTATGATTTTGCCTGCACCTGCCTGCAGGCATTTGGAGTCTTGACATGCTTTCCAATATCTTGAAGGTCACTCTTGGACAGGATCAATCAATAAGGAAGAGTGGCAAAGGGAAGAACATGAATTGAATAATGCCAAAGCTAGGCAAGGTACAAGCAAGGGATCAAAGTTTAAAGCTGAACTTAGGGTTCAGCCATTACTAAGTACTACCTTTATATACCTACTAAGGTCATGCACAGACCAAGTTACCTAATATGCTACATATGGAAATACCCTAAACCCAAAAGTAAGCCCTAAACCCTAGAAGCAGAAGCACACCTTGTGGTAAAAGCAAAAAAGGCCATAAGAACAATAGAAGCACAGTGATGGCATGCCATGTGGGAAATCTACATATAGAATAGGGTCAAGGGTATGCCCATTTGAGACAATGAGTCATAACAGTTGAGTCATATCCAATGACTCAACAAGACTTGGTTTTCATAATAATACAACCCTAGTGTGGCAACTAGTAAAATGGTGAAATTAAGCAGTAGCCACTAGGACTCTGTAATGAGCCATTTACAACTAGCCCAAGCTCAAGAGCAAGGGTCCTGCAGTGGGTGTAACTAATGTAGAGGACAGTTCACACACAAGGGCTAATACACCCAGGTATAAGACAGGAATATGATCCAGGTGAACAAGACTGGGGAGTCTTGGTTATCCATGAACCGTAGTATTTATATGTAGCTACTACATGCACGGACCATGCTATGCTACATTAAATAAGGTTCAAATCAACAAAGAGATATTGTCGCTATTGGTATGCTAAGATTAGACTATTGCAGAATGAGTCATACGGTACTGTTAAAATAAGAAGGAGTAATACTATTGGCTTACGACTGGTATTGGAAATGGGCACAGGATTGCTTGGTAATGCCAAGGATTGAGCAATAAAGGCGATTGGCTACTGACCAGAGCCTTACCAATCCACAGCATGAGTGCCTTCTGCCATTGAATGAGAACTCCAATGCTTGGTAATGCACAGCAGGTATTTCCAATAGAATAAGTAATGCACAGTTGTGTTCATAATGCCATTGGCTAGCATTAATGGGACTGAGTCATCATAAGTCAGAAGATAAGAATAGCCTGAGGGGCCGAAGAGGAATCCTCATGAGTCATACACAGCCTCCCTTATTAGTCACGGTGAGTCATAGATAACAATAGGGGTTCATTAAGCCCTTGGTTTCCATGGATGAGATTATTAGGTCATATGTTATATCATATGCTGTAAGGAATAGAGCATGGGACCATGGGAATGTCATTTGTTGACTATAGATCACGTGATTGTAGAATGTCATACATGTCATTATACATCGTCGCTATTAGATACCTCTTGGTATATTTGCAGTACACACTTAGTACTGGTAGAGACAAAGTGTAACTTATAGGATGGAAAATAAAACTTTTTGATTTTCATAACAACTAGTCATATGGTGAAAGAGAGGTGGGGACAAAAGGAACAACTTCCTTCATGAAGACAACCCCATTACTGGGGGTTTGGACCCAAAACTGTAACATTAGGGCTTACCCTTGGGTTTAGAGTATTTCCATATATAGCACATTAGGTAACATGGTCTGTGTGCAACCCTAGTCAGTATATAAGTTAGGAGACCATATTAGCTAAACCCTAAGTTCAGCTTTATATATATATCTAGTATTCTTACCAGTACTATCAATAGTTCTCTGCTTGTCATCTGCCTTACCTAGGCATAATCCTATTTGTCTCTTCCCTCCATTCATGCATGCCTGGACCTCTTTGTTTGACATCTCAGGATGTGCTCAGCAGTTTGGAATGCAACAGTGGTAGTGTAGGTAGATGCAAAACAACCATAACACTATGTATGATCAGGTACTGCACAAAGACAAAGTGCAAAAGATTAGAGATTGGCCAGAGTGTTGGAATCTCATACAGGTTCAGGGCTTCTTGGGTATATATGGTATTATTTGCATTTTTATCTGAAATTTTGCAAATATTGCACAGCCCCTCATTGATCTCATCCAAAAAGGGGTTCTGTTTAACTGGGGAGAACTGCAGGCAAAGGCAATCCAATGTCTTAAGGACAAAATCATAAAGCCCCCTGTGCTCCACTGGCTTGATTATAAGACTGAGTGAGATGTCATTCTTGTGGTTGACACTTCCTCCATGGCAGTTGGTTTTATCCTGTCACAAATTAGGGAGGATAGCAAATGTTATCTGAACTGGTTTGGTTCTATTAGCCTCACTGAGGTAGAGAGCCACTATTCCCAAGTGAAGCTCAACTTATACAAACTGTACCACACTCTTTGGGCAGTTCAAATCTTTATCTTTGATGTTGCTAACCTTGTAGTTGAAATGGATGTGGCATACAGTGACTCCAAAAACCAGCCCAAGTTTAACTCTAATCTAGTATATGAAGCATACTGCAATTATATGAATGAATTAGATCTTACTTTGGTGGGGTGTATTGTAGTATGAACCCTTGGCTACAACTTTGCTCTATATATTATATGATTCCATTCATGTGTTGCCAAGATATGACCATTACAAAATGAATACCTCATTGGGCTGGTTTTTGTACTTTTGATTTGAGAGATATTATTAGTACTTGGTATAGCCTCCTTTTGCCTTGAGCACTGCCTGAATCCTCCTAGGCATGCTCTCAATCAATTTTTGACACTCTTCAACTGGTATCTTCTCCCACTCCACCTGAATCCTATCCCATAACTCTTCCATACCCTTGGCAGAGATTTCATACTCAGCAAGTCTTTCTTTGAGGTACCACCAGAGATGTTCAATGGGGTTAAGATCAGGAGACTGTGTAGGCCATACCATGGTCTTCAAATCCTGCTCTTCCAGCCACTGCCTAATCTTTTTGCAAGTATGCTTGAGATCATTATCCTGCTGAAAGATGATGTCAGAAGAATTGAGACCATGATACTGCATGGATTCTAGCAGTTTATCCTTCAAAATTTGAAGGTAAAGATCTCCATCCATCCTACCATCTATCTTGGTAGCATAGCCAACTCTCTACCAGGTCATACATCTCCAAATCATCATAGAACCCCCACCATGTTTAATGGTACCCTCCACCAGCCTATCACTAAGCCTCTCACCTGGCTTTTTCCATACCCATTTCTTTCCATCTGACCCCAAGCAATTGATTTTAGTTTCATCAGACTATATCACCTTTTTCCAATCCTCTATAGTCCAATCCTTGTGAGCATATGTAAAGTCCAACCTGGCTTTGCAATGCTTTGATGAAAGTAGAGGTCATTTTAACTTGAAAACAGCTTTCATACCACTCTTTTTCAAGTGGTGGTGAATAGTATTGGGATGGAGGGGTTAATTAGTGAGATTGGAGAGTGCTTTGGCCACTTGAACAGCATTCTCTGCTCTACAAGAGAAGATGAGATGGACAATATGATGAATATTGGTAGAAGAAAGCTTGGATGGTTATCCACCAATGGACTTTTAAAGGCCTGGGCACTCTTGGGAAGATAGTCTTGATATAGTGGCATGTCCAATACCAAGCTGAGTGGTAATAATACAAGCTTAGTGACCAGCATCAAGTTGAGCAAGAATAGTAGCCTTTTGATCAGCTGTAAGAGATTGCATGATAATGAAAGTAGGAAGTAAAGATGTGTGGGAGTATTTTGAAACTCAGACATACTATCTAATTTATTCATATAATTGCAGTATGCTTCATATACTAGATTAGAGTTAAACATTGGGCAGTTTTTGGAGTCACTGTATATACCCTGCCATGGAAAGGCAGGCCAGGCATGCAACTACTGTTAGCACTGAAAGTAACACTGTAGCAAGTCAACCAGCAACCCAGCACAGGTGGTCAGAGCAGTGGGAAAAGGGGTCTGGAACACCAGTAAGTGACATGCATTTCTTTCAAGTGGGTAAAGTGCTGATGGTTTGTGCAGGTCATGTGTGATGGAGTGTGATGAAAAATCTGGAAACTTGGTCTGCTTGGTCCATTTGATCCACATGTCCATATGTCAATGATAACCTTATGATCTAAGATAATGGCAATGAATGGAGATAAGTGAAAAATGAATTAAGAATTAATCAAATCAAACATAGAAAGTACCAAGCGTGTTTCCTTTTAGAGTATACCAGTTGGAATGACCCAGTTGTCAACTTTCAGACAGATAGGGGCATTGATATCAATTTAACAGGTGATCTTTAGACAGGGAGTGTCCTGCACTTTCACAACATTCAACCATGTTCCCCTACTCACACTGAGTATCTTTCAATAGTGCCTCTTTCTCCTCATGTGAGCAAATTGAAGAATTCTGGGTTGACACTCTGCATGCCCTGGAGGGGTGTATAGAACATACCAGAAACCATTGTACTGAGACCCTGCAGACCTTGGAAGAATGTAAAGATCAAGGGCTGCAAAGAATGGAACACCTATTGGAAAGGGATATATTAGATGAAGAAAGGAGAGTGCTGGTATGCATAATGGAAAGATTTGAAGATACAGTGGACTCAATGATCAACATGATGCTCCAAAGTGGGATGCAGTCAATGGTGGAAGAATTGCTCTATCAAGAAATAATGGAGCTAAGGCAAGAAGTAGACTGGTTGGCAAGTGGAAATACTCCAGTCTGAAGGCAGGAAGTAAATCAGTTGGAGAGTGGAAAGACTCTAGTCTGATCAGACAACCTGGTGAGTTCATGCCTGAAGAGAAAGAAATCTGAAGAGTAACCAAGGTGAAGGATGATGTAGTTCTGGATTCAAAAGAAGAAATTGAGGAGGCACCAGAAGGGGAAAATGACAAGTGAAGGAACCATAACTATCAAGATGGCTTTTGTAATTTGTTAGGTTTCTGCGTTTGTTTGTAAAAAAAAGGGTTTGTTTGCAAAAGAGAAACATGTTTGAAAGAGCTCTCTGAATGAATACTGGTGTTCAAAAGAAATTAGAGGGTATCATATAAAGGGGTTTGGGATGTTACAATGATGGGTACAATCTGGAGCAGTCAAGATCAGCTGGTCTAGGTGCTTCATTGTCATGTTGTTTGGACTCTTCCTCTACCATGTTATTCAAAGCCTTATTATCACATCTTATTAAGTCTGTGACCAGTATGAACACTTTAGATCTGGCATGGTAAGGAATAACTCAAAATGTGGTATAACACAGTTTTGAAACTGCCCCATCCAACTCAGCCAGGACATATGACCCTCCAGTCATCTAGCAAAGGGCAACCATCAGTCCAATATAGCAGGGCTTTGTCTTCTGGTTTAGCTCCTTCTCAACCTTGGAATTTTGGACCAGAACTAGATGCCCAGGAGCAAAATTATAGTCCTTTATCCAGTTCCTGTTCATGGTCTTGAAGTGTTTTGCAGGGGTAAATCAGGCAGTGAGGACCCTGTTTCAGATAGACTCTAAATCCTCCTGCTGCTATTGCAACTGGCACTGTAAAACAGATGCTATCCCTGTGGTGGGCAAGGACAGTCAATAGAAAGTGTTAGAAGAGAGCAATTATATCATCCTTAGGGATTCAGGAGGAGAAACAAGAAGAGAGGTATGGTTCAGGGCTTACTTCCCCTTCAGATGGATGTGTATGATGAATGTCCAGCACTCCTAATTGATATAGGCAATGCTTCCAGGTGTGAAGGTAAAAGTCCTGGCCAGGTCAATGAAGATAAAGCAGTTGGATGAAGGCAAAGCATAGTATTTGGATGAAGGAAGATACTAGGTGCAGATCTGATCATAGGATAATCATGATGGGAGTTGGAAAAACTGCCATTTTATGTCTACATACATCCTTTTATAGTCTGGATATGCCCAAGACTTTAAGTGTGCATGGTAGAACATGAAATATAAACATAAGTTTAACAAAAGGGTGAAAGGGAGTAAACATGGAGTTCAAAGTGAAGAGGGGCAAATTAATTGGATAAACTGAAAGTATTGAAAGCAAGTATATACAAAAGAAAAACTTACTGGAAGGTTTCACAAGACATAGAACACCAGATTGGACAATACAAAAGAGTTTGTGTTCTGAAATGTACTGGCTGGAGTGATCAGCCAATTAGATCAATGAACTGGTGGCATCAGTCATGAGTGTGAGCATAAGGACAGAAAGCACAGGGGATAAATGTAGGATTGGGTAAGGTTGTATGATATGAGTAGTAATGGAGAATAGAGAAATGATTGCTGTGCAACTGTAGGGAGCAATGCTCTCCTACAGTGCACTTGCCAACCTACATATAAGTTTGGATGTAGAGATAGAATTAGTAATGGGGGGTGGCACAAGGAATATAGCTTTGGAAAGATCAAAAGAAAATAGGGGCTCAATACTGTGTGCTATGAAATAGGATGATAGGCTAGTCACCATTGAGATGGTGACTCTTTCAGCCCAAAATGCAGAGTGTGCAGTGCAATACCACTGTACCTCCTCTGGTAAACTTATGATGATGGCCTCCTAGACATTATAATGATGGCACTTGACAATCCCATTAGCTCGTGAATTATAGCAGCTAATGCAGATGTAATGGATGTTATGGCAGGAAGTGAGGTGATCAAGAGCCTGGATGAATACAGGACCATTATCAGTAACAATTTCAGATACAGACCCCCATTGGCAGAGAATCTCTTCAGATATAAAAGAAGCAATGCTGGCTGCATTTTCTGACCAAAGCATTTGCCATTCTGGATAAGAAGTAAGTGCACAACAAGCATAAATAATATATTGATATCCATCTGATCACAGTATGAGCATGATATTAATATGGACCTTATGAAAAAGTCCATCAAAGACCAGGATGATAGGCAAAATATGCAATTTTTGAGTCTGCCAGATCTGGCACTTGTGGCATGTCCAAATATACCAAGTGAAGACACCTTTGTGCCTAATGCCATTATGGGCCCCCTTAATAAGTGCATACTGCTCACCTTCTGGAATGATGAGCTGATGCCAACTGTATGGTTCTGTTACGCGAGACGTAGCGGATGTGAAGCGACTCGAGACAAGAATGAGAATTCCTAGTCAACTTCAGATTGACCTTAGGAATGACACGGAAACTAGGAAGCTACGTATGATTGCATAGAACTAGCTTGCGTTACTAGTACATGGCGTTGCGTATTTATATTAGTCCTAACGGCGAACGGACCAAGCTATGCGAAAGCTAAATGAGGAATGTTGGGGTAGGGCTAAGGGTATGATGTGGGAAAGGTGGGGACACGAGGCGGTCAACGAATGACTAAGCCTAGAAGTAGAAGGACGTCCGACGAAATAGAAGAGACGATGTAAACGGAAAGATTGAAAGCATAGGAAAGAAGTAGGACACGTAGTGCGACAACAGACGAGGAAGAGAAAAGGAAAGCGGTAAGAACACACAACTGTAACAAAACCCCCGAGTTAAGCAAAAAGTCACCGACTTTTTTACTCACGAACGACGTAATCATAATCGTCCGGCAAGTCCTGGTGAAGAATCACTTCTTCCTCTTGAAGATACTGGGCGTGGACACGGCATGGACAGAGCTCACCCCAAACCATGGTCCTACATTCGTCACATCCGTTTGGGCAGCAACGATACAAGGGGCAGGGGAGACCCCAGTGAGAACCAGCGCAATAGGGGCAAGTGCTGGTGGGGCAGTTAGCGAGGAGATGTCCCGGGGCGTACGAATAGCAGGAGGGACATTGATGACAGGGGCACCAAATACCAAGGTGCGTGTCGCGTTCGCTGCACCATTCGCAGCGAGAATGCCAGTCTTCATCCAACAGCGTCGAGGAGGAGGAGGCATACAAATTGCTCATCTCATCGGGAGAGAAAGAGCGAGGGGTGGGGGTCGGGCGTGGTCATAGGTTGTAAGCCGGGGAAGAGGAGAGACCAAAGGGTGCCTGAATGACCGCTTTCTTCTTCCCTTTCCCTTTTTTCTTCATCCACTTCCCAGATGGAGTTGAGGTTTGGGTGTGGTGTGGGGTAGTGGGGGAGGGGGATGGACGGTCGCGTGGGATTTCGGGGAGACAAGGCGGAGGAACGGGGAGAGGAGAGGGTGTGGGTACTAGCGGAGGAGGGGGAGACGGTGTTGGGAACGAAAGGTATCCTCCCGGCATCTCAGGGTGAGCGGGTTGGTCGTCTGCAACGACTTCTGGAGGATCTACAGGGGTGACGGCAAGAGGTGGTAGAGGGTAGGAGGACACCGTGGTCAGACAGACTGGCATCTTGTTCTGCCATAAATATGCAAACCAGGCGGAGGGATGCATCGTGACCAAGAAAGGTTGTACGATGGGGCCAATGACGTTGAAGGGGAGGGAGTTGATGACGTACCCAAATCCTAGCCGATACAGTAGGTCTAGGGTCTGGGCGCGAGCCAGTCCCAGACAAGTGATGCCTTGTGTGGCTAGGGATGGGGGTTGATCAGTGGGGATAGAGGAATTGAAGATTAAACGAAGGGTAGTGAGGGTATGATAGACCCCGCATGCCTCTTCAACGGCCTGGTCCATCACTTCAGATTCCATTGCCCGAGCAAATAAGGGAGCGTCTTGCAGAACGGTGGAGAAAACAAGTTGGCGGGCGATGTTTGGAAGGAAGTTGACTTGGATAGGGAAGACACTAGGGATTAAATGCCCAGAAGTAACTGGACGAGGAGAGGTGTTTTGCGTTGCGGGCATGATGAAGGGGGATAAAGGAGTGAGGAGGGCTAGAGGGAAAGTTCTTGCTTATATTTCGCAAGAAGGGTCCGTGCGTGGGCCAGGTTCCATTCCGGTTCCCAAGTATTTTCGGACCATGGGTAACCCTTCCACTTGATAAGGAACTGTCTTCGCGCCTTCGTTCCTTTGTGTTTCAATATCTGTTCTACTTCCCACTCCTCATCACCACCGATGTCCAAAGGAGGCAGGCGTAATGGGGTTTTCCCAAACTCTGCGGTTTCCCGATACGGGGATAAAAGGGAGGCATGAAATACGTTATGAATCTTCCATTGTTGGGGCAGGCGTAGCTGATATGCCACAGGGGATATGACCTTAGTAATTTCAAATGGTCCCTCTCATAGGGGGTTTAATTTCCGCCAGGGGGAGCTACATTTCAAATTCTTGGCTTCTAGCCACACCTTATCGCCGACTTTCCATGGATGGAACTTGCTGCGCAGTCATTCTTTCATTATCTGTTGTGCCATCTGATGGGCAAACATTGCTTCATTTCGTGCCTTGTCCAACGTGGTAAGTTGTTCCGTCAGGGAAGGAAGAAAAGTTTTGCCGATGGGTGGATACGCGTGGGGCTCGTACCCTAGAATCAACGAGAATGGGGAACATTTGGTGACAGAGTGAATAGAGGAGTTATGAACGAATTGAGCCATAGGGAGTAAATCCACCCAGGTTTCCGGATGATCTTGACAAAAGAGACGAAGGTAGGTCTCAACTTCCTGATTTACTCGTTCCGATTCACCGTCTGTCTGGGGGTGGTACGCCGTGGAGAGGGCAACGTCGTAGTGTAATAGTCAAGCTAATTCTTGTGCAAAGGTCGAAGCGAACTGGGGACCTTGATCTGAGATTAGTTTATCATGAAGACCGAAGTGAGGGAAAATGCGGGAGAAGAAAAGGTGCGCTACTCCCACAGCATCGATGGTTTTAGCACAGGGAAGGAAAAAGACCCCCTTGCTAAGCCCGTGGTCAACCATGACCAAAATCGAATCAAAGCTGGAAGAAGGAGGGAAGCCAGAAACAAGGTCAACAGAAAGCTGCTGGAAGGGGTGAGAGGAGGAGGAGGAAAGAGGGGAAAGGGGGGGAACAGTAGGGTGTGTATTGACCTTGCTCGACTGACAGAGGGGGCAGCCGAGAACGAAGCAACAGACAAAGGTCAACAAACCGGGCCACCAATAATCCCGTTGCAGAAGGGAGATGGTGCGGAAGATGCCCCCATGACCGCCGGACGGAGCAGAATGAAGAGAGGAGACGAGGTCATGGCAGGCCACCAGAGGGACATAGAGACGGTGTTTGAAGTAGAGACAATTGCTGTCAAAAGACCAATCGGAAAGAGAAGATCGGGAAAAGAGGGGAAGACCACGATGAAGGAGGTCGTGGGCAGAGGCGACGAGAGGGTCGGAGGAGGAAGCAGAGGTGATGGATTGCGCCAGCGACAGGGAAATGCGAGCGAGAAAGAGATCAGCAGGAAGAAGAGTGATGTCGCGATTGTCATCAGCGGTGTCAATGGACATGGAACGAGAGAGGGCATCCGCAGGCCCCATGGCCATGCCAGGACGAATGGAGAAATAAAGGTCAAAGTCCTGTAAAAAGAGCATCCAGCGGGCCTGCCATCGGGAAAGTCGTTGGGGTTGATGGAAAAAGGATAGGTTTTTATGGTCCGTCAGGAGGGTGACGGGGTGACCGGTGCCGAGGAGATAATGGCACCATTCAGTAAGCGCATGAATGACGGCAAGGAGTTCACGATCGTAAATGTCGTAGTTACGTTCCTGAGGAGAGAGCGTCTTCGACAAGTAGCCACAAGGATGTAAGTCCCCGTTGGCATCCGCTTGCATGAGGACGCCACCAGTTGCTACCAGCAAGGCGTTGGTCATGACAACAAAGGGGCGGGTGAGATCGGGAAGGACAAGAACTGGGGCCGAGAGGAAGATTTGTTTCAGCCGGGTGAATGCCTGATCGCAGGCGGGTGACCAAACCCAAGGTTGACCCTTCCGGGTGAGTTGATGGAGAGGGGCAGCCAATTGGGAAAAGCCGGTAATGAACCTGCGGTAGAAATTACAAAATCCCAGGAAAGAGCGAATTCCTTTGACAGATTGGGGAGGGGCCCATTGTTGAATAGTGATCAACTTAGTGGGATCCATGGTGATGTGATTGTGGGAAAGAATCACCCCCAGATATTCTATCTCGGTGGCGTCGAACGTACATTTTTCTAGCTTCAAGTAGAGTGAGTGTTGGCGGAGACGAGAAAGGATGAGACGGGTGCGATGATGGTGAGTCGGCAAATCGGAAGAGTGGATGAGGATGTCATCCATGTATATTATCACCCATCCTTCCGCTAAGTAGTCGCGGAAAAGGTGGTTCATCATTGCCTGAAAAGTGGCGGGAGAATTGCATAAACCAAAGAACATGACCATGGGTTTGAACAGACCGAAGGGAGTGATGAAGGCTGCCTTCCACTGATCAGCCGGTTTGATGAGAACGTTGTTATACCCCCATCGTACGTCAAATTTGGTGAACCATTTGGACCCTTTGAGTCGATCCATGAGGGTTGAGATCAGGGGGAGCGGGTAGGTGTTCTTTACAGTATGTTTGTTTAGATATCGATAATCTTGGCATGGGCGGAGGTTGCCTGTCTTCTTTTGCACGAAGAAGAATGGTGACGCCTGGGGAGACTTGGAAGGGACTATTTGCCCTGCTGTGAGGTTTTTGTTGAGGAACTTCCGATAGGCGTTGTGTTCCTGTGGGGTCAAATGATATATCTTTCCTACGCAGGGAACGAAGTGTGGTTTGAGGGTAATAGCATGGTCAAAAGAACGGGATGGGGGAAGTTGTCCAACTTTCGGCTGTCCGAAAACATCGGTGAAAGTCAAAAACTCTTGTGGAAGGACTCGTTCTTCTTGCTTTTGTTTTTGGGCAAGTTCAGTAGCGATAGTTGTTCGTCATAGCTGTTCCGTTTGACGATAATGTTTTTTCCAGAGAGTCACGATCTTATTATCCATGTTGGTTGCCAGAAATCGAGCAAGGTAGTTCTCTTGTGATTGCGACGCGGGCTTTATCCATCTGGAGAGAGGGAGATCTACTGTCCCTGCTTGCCAGTCTATTGTGGGGTTTGTGGTCTATAACCAAGGCATTCCTAGGATGAGGTGGTCATTGCCAAGAGCTAACACCAAAAAGGTTAGGGGTTTAACCCAAGGACCAATCTTTGCTGCCACATTCACACTGTGTGTGATTCTCTTAGTCTTGTTTTGGGTTCCATCCACATTATGAGCGATTCGTGGGATTGCTAACTTTGTAAGCGGAAGGTGATGTTTTTTGACGAACTGTTTGTCGATGAAGTTTCCCGTTGCTCCGCTATCGATCAGAGCGAGGGTGTCAACTGAAGAAGACGAGCCGAACAAATGAAGGGGGAGACGCATAGAAGTTGATTCTTGTTGTTCATTATGTACAGCGGCTACTATCTCAATGGGGAGAGAAGCAGTTGGCTTCACTTTCTCCCATCTTAAAAATCCTTTCCTTTCGCTTTTGCCAGTTCTACCCTGGCTATTTCTTCTACTTCCGTATTGTCTTCGTAACAGGCCTCCAGAACGTTATGGATTTGATCAGCGGTGGTCCCTTTTTCTACCAAACGGGAAATGAATAAATCAAGTTTCGTTGGTTCGGGTCCAACCAGCTGTTGTTCAGTCTGGATGGCATGGATAGGGGTTGGGCGAGGGATACGAGAAGGTCCGGGACCATTTTCTTTCTGTGGGAAGGAACGAGGGGTTCTGGTCGGGTTTCCGGTTGGTTGTACCTGTGCCTGTTTATCGGGGTGGTTGCTTGCCCTGCAACCGATCCTGTGGCAAATGAAACAACAATTCTTGCACAAATGTTTGGCGTGATTGGTTGGAGATAGGAAGACGGCATCAACGTCCATGGCATTCGGGTCACGTTGATGTTGTCCTGTCCCGAGGCTCAATGATCCTCCAGCGTGGATTGCGCGGATTTGTTGTTGTTGGGCATGAAAGCGGGATGCGGTGGTAACCCACTCATCAAGGGTTTCCAGAATGGCGGCCATTGATAAGATCATTTGACTGAGCTGTGGGTCCAGTCCTGCCACGAAGGAGTCGATGAGCATAAATTGATCCGTGATACTGCTATGCGTGGCATGTAGCTGAAAATCTGCAACAAAATTTTGGAACCCTTCCGCATGATCGCGGGTGTTCTGTTTTAAGGCTAGAAGCTTTCGACGGGCTTCCTCTTTGAAATTGAATGGATAGAACATCTTGTCAAAGTCTTTCATTATTAACTCGTACGTCTTTTCATCATCAGGAATAGTTTCATCATTAAGACAGTGGTACCATTTTTCAGTGAATGGGACTCCTTGTCCCTTCGTCAGTTTGCTGAGCGTTACTAAGATTTTGGGACCGTCAAAGACGTAGTGGGCAGGGTTTAACTTAAAGTATGCTGCCATTGCCTGTCCCCAATGGACGGCATCTTTCGTTTCGCCGGAGAAGGCGTCGGGTAACCCTGCTTTGGATTCAGGGGGAATAGGGCCAGGAACGAAAGCTGGTGCAGGGTCAATGGGATCATTCTGTTGTTGGTTCATAACTGGTAGAGTCGCTTCGAGAGGGGGGGATTGGGATGGAGGGAATAGGACGTTCTGATAGAGGTTACTATCCTCACTGTCGGAGGTCGATGATTGGGTAGGGGAAGGGGGAAGGAAATAACGGGGTGGAATGGTTGGAGCGTTGATAGCTCTCAACTAGTGAGAAGCTAGTTCTTTTGTTACGTGAGACGTAGCGGATGTGAAGCAACTCGAGACAAGAATGAGAATTCCTAGTCAACTTCAGATTGACCTTAGGAATGACATGGAAACTAGGAAGCTACGTATGATTGTGTAGAACTAGCTTGCGTTACTAGTACATGGCGTTGCATATTTATATTAGTCCTAACGGCGAATGGACCAAGCTATGCGAAAGCTAAATGAGGAATGTTGGGGTAGGGCTAAGGGTATGATGTGGGAAAGGTGGGGACACGAGGCGGTCAACGAATGACTAAGCCTAGAAGTGGAAGGACATCCGACGAAATAGAAGAGACGACGTAAACGGAAAGATTGAAAGCATAGGAAAGAAGTAGGACACGTAGTGCAACAACAGACGAGGAAGAGAAAAGGAAAGCGGTAAGAACACACAACCATAACAGGTTCCTAGCACCAGAGACAACCATCAAGAGTGAAGAAGTGGCAAGCAGAATGAATAAGGAACATGTAATCTTTGTCTGACATATTGGTGGGGTGTAGCTGAGTCTCAAGGAACATTCAGATCTGACTGATCTGTTTCTCCTTTGTTTGTACTTTGGTTGGATGAGATATAAGGGATGAAGACACAAGAGCAGAAGTGAATGTCAGATGAGTGAGAAATGAGGGTGCCAAGATATAGGGAGAGGCATAATAAAATGGAAAAACATCAAGGAGGGAACCAGGGTGGCAAACCAGGTCAGGTCTACAACAATGGGAGACAGGTTTGGGGAACAACAGAATGCAATCATTTAGCAATATCATAGTGAAGGAATATGCCTGATCAAGCCAGTCATCTGCATCCTCCAAGTCCAGAGGATCATTCTTGGATGATGGACACCTGGACAACCCATCTAGACCAGCATGCTTGTTGGTGGTGGTATATACAAGCTTGAAGGAGAATAGCAGGATCTTGGCAATCTATTGGTTAACTGTTGCATTGGGTTGGAGATCTGGGTTGTTGACCATTCCCTTGACATACAGTGACTCAAAAACTGGCCCAATATTTAACTCTAAAAAGCATACTGCAATTATATGAATAAATTAGATCTTACTTTGGTGGGATGTATTGTAGTATGAGCCCCAGGCTACAACTTTGCTCTATATATCATGTGATTCTGTTCATATGTTGCCAAGATATGACCATTACAAAATGAAAACCTCATAGAGCTGGTTTTTGTTACATTGTGAGCCAATAACTTCGAATAGTGAACACAATGAGGGCAACAACAAGATAGCTATAAACAAAAGTGGCAACAAGCAATAGGAGGATTCTGGAGATGATTAGGATGACACCTAGTCTGAATATGATGATGATGGAGATAATGATAATAGACCTTCAAGGGACAATGCCAGGATGAAGAGGAATGATGGAGAATAGCAAGGAGTCCTCAAGGCTCAGCGGTGTGATGAGGAATAGACCACAAGAAGTTACAAGCCCACTTGTAGGCAATGTAACGGTGAGATTAAGCTTAGGGTATACAACAGGGAGTGCTACTCTATATATACTACCAGCCATGGTGCACAGACCATGCTGAATAAGCACTATGTATGGAATACCCTCAACCCTGGTACAAAGGTTGACCTAAACAGGGAATGCCCATAGCCCTGGGCTTCTACATGAGATAAGCTTAGTAAATAGGAACAGCCACAAGGTAGAAGAAGAGAAGCCTTGTGGCAAACATGTGTATGTGTTTGGTAATACAGACAGCTTAGGCTAAAGTGAAGCAGAATAAGCCAGAGACATGACGGACAAGGGAACAACATCTAATCAATATATTGGATAGGAGGAAAAGAGGAATCTGTAGTTCTTTGGCAAAGTTGTAGTTCTCCTAAGATGTTAGAAAACTGTAACAGTTTTTGTACTTTTCATTTAAAGACTGAAATCTCTATCAAATCAAGCTATATTTGGCTTTGTTGATGTTGCAAATAAAGGTACATATATAAATAGTATGTCTGAGTTTCAAAATACTCCCATGCATCTTTACTTTCTACTTTTATCATCATGTGATCTTTTACAGCTGATTAAAAGGCTACTATTTTTGCTCAACTTGATGCTGGTCACTCAGCTTGTATTATTGCCACTTAGCTTGGTATTGGACATGCCACTATATCAAGACTATCTTCCCAAGAGCACCCAGGCCTTCAAAAGTCCATTGGTGGATGACCATTCAAGCTTTCTTCTACCAATATTCATTATGCTGTCCATCTCATCTCCTCTCATAGAGCAGAGAATGCTGTTCAAGTGACCAAAGTACTCTCTGATCTCACTAATTAACCCCTCCATTTCAATACTATCTGCCACCACTTGAAAAAGAGTGGTATGAAAGCTGTTTCCAAGTTAAAATGACCTCTACTTTTATCAAAGCATTGCAAAGCCAGGTTGGACTTTGCATATGCTCACAAGGATTGGACTATAGAGGATTGGAAAAAGGTGATATAGTCTGATGAAACTAAAATCAATTGCTTGGGGTCAGATGGGAAGAAA
>JBBPJT010000593.1:0-18809 GCA_038088895.1 Xerocomus potaroensis
AGAGGTCAAGTCTCTATTAGAACTCAGCATAGGAGTTCAAATATATGTACTATATGCATGTGAACTATCTACTATAATAGCATACGTTCAACACTCTCCCATGTTTTGTATACATAGATAGGAGAAACATATAGTAAGAATGGCGACTATGAGATAGGAGGACTATTGTAAAATAAAAGGCCAAGTTTAGATCTAAATTTCTCAAACTTAACATGCCCAAGATTCTTTGTAAAGATATCGGCAGGGTTTCTGGATCCCTCTATATAGAAGAGTTCAATCAAACCTTCCTTTACAAAATCACAGACCCTATGCCACTTAATATCTGTGTGCTTAGATCGCACTTTGGTGACAGGGTTTGATGTCATAAAGATGGATCCTTGATTATCTCCACAAAGAGGAATCAGTAACAGATTATATCCTAATTTGGTTAAGAGAGAATATAACCACACTAATTGTTGGCTACAATCAGATAAAGAAATATATTTGGCCTCAGTAGAGGAATACATGACATGTTCTTGCTGGTAGGTTTTTCAGGAGAAGGAGACATTAGCCAACTTTACCACCCAACTAGTCTGAGAGCGATGAGTGTTAGGGTCAGATCCCCAATCAGCATCTGCATGGCTGATTAAACCCACTTGAGAAGCACCATCAAAGATTAAAGTGTAGTGTCGTGTCCTGTTAAGGTATTGACAAATATATCTAGCTTTGTCAAGGTGATCTTGGCTAGGGTTGGCACTTTGCTTGGCCAGGGTGGTTACAGCATAGGCTATATCTGGTCTAGTACCCAAAGTAAGGTACAAGAGTGATCCAATTACCATTTGGTATGTAGATCTGAGTTCTGGGTTGACCAGGCCTGTGTTTGAGAGAGGGTAGTATCCCTCAGGCAATGGAGCAGGTGCAGGTCAGGAGTTTATCATTCTGCACTGTTCAACAACTTTCAGGAGGTAATTGCATTGATCAATTAAGATACTATATCCTGATCATCAGATTCTCATGTGCAAGAATTCCTTTGCAGGACCTAAGTCCCTACATTCCCATTTCTTCATGAATAAGCCCTTAATCTCATTGACTATAGCCTTTGAGAGACCACAGAACATGGTATCATCAACATAGATGACTGTGACAACTGTGCCTTTCCTCTGATAGAGGAATAGTCCAGCATCTGATCTCAATCAATCAAAGCTGAGATCTTTCATGGATTCATTTAGAGTTTCCCACCAGGCAAGTCCAGCTTGTTTAAGGCCATACAGGGCATGTTTTAGGTGCAGAACGAGATGTTCTTTTCCTGGGACTACAAAGCCTTGGGGTTGATGCATGTAGATCTCTTCTTTAAGCTTCCCATAAAGGTAAGCACTTCTGACATTGAGAGCCTCAATGTGCCAGGATTCCAGGGCAGCAAGGGCTAGCATAAGCCGCACCGTCTCAAACTGCACAACTGGGGAGAATATCTGATTGAAATCAAGACCTTTGACTTGGGAGAAGCCTTTTGCTACAAGGCATGCCCTCTTACAACCATTGGGTTTTACGTCAAATACCCAGCAGTTGTCAATAACCTTACACCCTTTAGGAGGTTTGACCAGTTCGAAGACTTTCCATTCTTTGAGCATATCAAGCTCACATTGACATGCAGCTTTCCATTCCTCCTGCACTGCAGCTGGTAGTGTTGATATGTCCTTATATGTCCACTTGCGATGTGGTTTAGACTCTGCAGAAGTCTTACCATGTGGTATTGCCTTTGACATCAAATGGGTGAGAAGTCTGGCTCCCCCTTCCTGGCAGAGCCAGTCAATGTCTTCTTCTGAATTGGGAGATGAGGAGGTCGATACATTATTACTGGGTGTGTCAGGAAAACTGCCAGGGACATTTGATGGTCCAGGCACAGGGTGTGATGAAGGCCCTGGTTCCCCAATGATGTCATGCCATCATGAAGCACAATCCATGTTCTTCTATTGCTTGACTGGGTGCCAGTCATCACCATAAACGTTGCTGGGCTGGCAAGGCACACGGTGTTCTCTTGCAGAGCATCTGGGAGCAGGAGGGACAGCAGGTGGTCCAGGCTGTGGAGCTTGCAGAGGAGTCACTGGTGCCTGAGGGACTGGGCTAGGTATGTGAGGGACAGGAGCAATAGGAGAAGGTGCTTGAGCAGATGGTCAACCAGGTAGGTTGTTGTCACCAGAGGGAAGAGGGAGCTCCCCCAGGGGTTGCTCAACCTGATCAGCATCTCCAGACAGGGGTTGCTTATGAGTAGTGGAAGGGGCAGTGCCTTTACCCTTACATCTTGGCATAATGGTCTCATCAAAGATTGCATGTGCCAATATATAGATAACATTTGATCAGCACATGAATATATAGTTGCTGGTCATGCCAGGGGCTGTTCCCAAATGTAGCATTAGCTCAGCCTTAGGGGCAAGCTTGTTATCATGTGTGTCAGCTGGTATGTGAACATATACCACATATCCCCAAACTCTGAGATGGAAAACATCAGGTTGTCGTCTGTGTAACAGCTCAAATGGCATGCAGCCATTGAGTCTAGCCATGGGTGTACAATTGTACAAATGGTTGGCATGAAGGAATGAGAATTCCCACCAGCTATTGGGTGCACAGGCATCATGCCACAGCAACTCCAATTTCTCTGAGAAAGTCCTCATGAGCCTTTTAGCTCTGCCATTCTGCATGGGGGTATGAGGGGCAGATTGGTATATCATAATCCCCTGCTCCTTGAGCATCTGGTCAAACATGTGGGATTTGTATTCACTACTAGAATCTGACATCCATCCCTTGACCTTAGCCCCAAACCGGGTGTTGACTAGTTTCAAGAAGTGCCTGGTGGATGCCAAGGCTTCATTCTTGGTGTGCATTAAAGTCACCTAGGAGAAGGACAAGTAATCATCCAAAAAGGTAATTGCATATTTATATTTGCAATATGAATCAAGGGGGAATACTTTGAGGTCTGAATGGATCAACTCAAAGGCATGGGTAGTGCAATGCTCATTAGGAGGGAAACTCCTATTAGGCATTTTGCCTTTGATACATCTGGGGCATACCAGGACCTTAGAAGGAATTATTACTTTATCAGGGAAGCCTTTAGTGTGCTTCTTTATCTGACAAAGGGCATCTTTGCCAGGGTGACCAAATCTTTTATGTAAGATATTGTAAGAGATAAGGAAGATGCAGTCGTTGTGTCGATCTTTAAGGGGCAGTGCATGTATAGAGAATAGAAAATGGGCATTAAGATCTGGTGTGAATAGTGCCAAGATCTTGCCATCACCATAGAGCATAGTGAGCTCCTTGGCCATTTCTTTAATAATAGCACCTTCAGCTAGTAACTGGCCCATGGAAATGAGCTTAATGCTGCTGTTGGGTATGTGTCCAATGTTATGCAATGGTAGGATGTGGCTTTCACCATTCATATCTTCCCATCTAATCAGGACTTTCCCTTTTCCTTTGACAAAGATTACTGATGCAGTGGTGGATACAGGGATCCATTGATCATGCAATAACTTGTCATACTCTATGTAATCTGATTGGTCAGGGGTGAAGTGCATTGAGGCACAAGAATCTAAGATCCAGATGTTATCTGGAATCTTATGGTTGTACCTGCACTTAGACTTGCCTTTACTGACATTGGGGCACACACACTCATTGAACCTATAGAGAGAGAGAGCATTCTCCATTTTCACTAGCATAGATACAAAGGAAGTATTTACATTGTCCAGATGTATACTACTAAGATCTGCAGCAATATGGCGATCATTAGTGATGACATTGAGCCAATGAATGGAGGTATGCATGACATGATGATGTCAGCAGAGGCGTCTGCACTGAGGCCCACAAGGGCAGCCAGCTCCTCTTCAATATCCTCAGAAGGGACTGACCTGTATATGTTGACAATGTTGTCAAGGTCATCCTCACTCCATGTGGGTGAGGAGGCCATCTCAATTTGGCACTTCTTGGAGCACTTCCTCTTCTTCAACAGAGCCTCTGTCTCCAACTCCTTGCTGTATGTTGGGTCATCATACATGTCATACAATGCCCTTGTTAAGACAGGGGGAGAGGGTGGAAGCTCCTCAATCCTTGTGGAAAGAGGGAGCGAGGGCATCAGGAGGTGGACTGCTGGCATAGTGCCAGCTGTCACGTGCACGTCCATGTGCTGCACAGTCTCGCAAGAAGGCTCAAAGCCCATGTGGTGTGCAAGAGAGAAGGCCTACTTGATCCAAGGATCAGTGGCAGGGCCTTCGGCACCTTGGTAGAGGCGAGCAGAGTGGTGGGCATGAACCTGAGGGTCCACAGCAGGAGTGGTGCCTGTTGTATAGGGTGCCCAGAGTGAGAAAGTGGCAGAAGCCATCTGGAGCATCTCTGCTGATGACAAGGCAGCAGCGTTGGCTTGGGGCTTTGACTTGTTGCCCTCCTTTCCACATTTCTGGTGATGGGATTTCTTCTTGCTGTTGCCTCCTTGTTGCTGCTGCTGTTTCTGCTGCTGCTGAAGCATGGGCTCTTTGCCATTCTGCTTGATGGCAGAGACCTTGTTGGCTGATTGGCCAGATTTCCCTTTTGACAGGGACCTTGATTCCCATGAGAGGACAGTGGCTTTGTGGAGCTCCACCATCTTTGGGACCTTGGAGGACTGTGCCATCATTTGACTGATGATGTCCATGGTCGGAGGGAGTTTTGCTAGGATGATCATTGCTTGGATATTGTCTGGGAATTTATATCCTGCCTGTTCAAGGTGGCCAAAGAGAGTAGTGACCTTGGTTAAGGCCAGTGTAGGGTGAGATGAGAATGGAACGGAGGTGTTGAGTAGCTCCCAAAAGAGCATGTAGGCTGCAGTAGTGGAGGAGCTTTGGTACTCCTTCTTGATGGCCTCTATCAAGAGCTTGGTGCTCTCTTGCATGAACCTTTGATGGACATTGTCTGTCATGTTGTTACGATTTTGCCTGCACCTGCCTGCAGGCTATCTCACTTCACCAAAATCCACCCAAGGTCTTGAAGAGCATACTTGCTGGGATCAGACACATGGGGAAATGTCAAGGAAAAGACATGGATTGAGATAATAATGCCTATGCTAGGCAAGGTACAAGCAAGGGATTGAAGTTAAGGCTGAACTTAAAGTTCAGCTGTCACTAAGTACTACCTTTATATACCTACTAGGATCACACACAGACCAGGTTACCTAATGCACTACATATGGCAATACCCTAAACCCAAGGATAAGCCCTGAACCCTAGAAGCAAGAAGCACACCTCATGGGGGATAAGAAGTAAGCCATGAGGACAATAGAAGCACGGCATCTACTTGCCATGTGGGAAATACTACTATCTATAGATCGGGGTCAAGGGTACACCTGATTGAGAAGAAAGTCCATGTCAGGCAATGTGCACCGATGCATAAGCATATTGGATATTGGATAACGATCTGATATTGAGGTGATCTATTATAATGGATATTGGATAGTGATCTGATATCAAGACTATCTATGCATAATGGTCCAACACTAGTATAGGCGACTAGTCAGATGGAGGAATCTAATGGTGGGGGCAAAGGGAGAGACAATGGTATCTTCATGAACACACCCTAATACTAGGGAAAACATGGATCTGGAACAGAAAACTGTAACACATGTAGAGCTTGATGGAGCTGACTAGCTGGTCATTGGCCTTGTGCCAGTCGATATATTCCTTTTGTTGCTCTGAGGTTGATTTTGCATCAAGTGCATTAGGTTCAGAGATGTGAGTGGACCACATGGATCCAGAAGCTTGGAGGTAGGCCTCTATTGCTGTTATAGTTTTCTCTATAATGCTTGTATCATTACGATCAGACTATTCTGCCATCATGTTTTCTTCCTTACCATTCTCCTGGACGCTATTTCCTTTTCTAGGATCACCTCATGGTATCCTCATGTTCCCCAACGTTCCCATGTATCCTGCCACTGTGTATCCCATAATACTTATTTAGTACTTGGTCTGTTCACATACTTAGGCATATAAATACCCTTGCGCTTGTATTAGTAGAGTAAGCTAGTTCTACACAATATCAGTGTAGTTCCTAGACCTTCCCGGTTCACTTCTAAGGTTACTGGATTGCTCTAGTGACTTGAAGGTCTTATCACAAAAGCATAACAAATATTGTGTTGGGACACAAGGTGATCAAGAGCCTGGATAAATGCTGGACCATTGTTAGTAATGATTTCGGAGACAGACCCCCATTGACATAGGATATCTTTGAATATGAAGGAGGCAATGCTGGCCACATTTTCAAACCAGAGCATATGCCATTCTGGGCAGGAAGTAAGTGTGCAACAAGCATGAATGATATAGTGGTATCTGCCCAATCACTGCATAAGCATTGTATCAATATGGACCTTGTGAAAAAGTCTGCTGAAGACCAGAACAGTGGGTAGAATATGCAGTTTCTGGGTCTGTTGAATCTGACATTTGTGGCATGTTCAGATATACCACTTGACATCATCAACCAACATTGGCCACCAGAACCAAAGAAGCAGGTGTGTGCACACAGTAAAGACACCCTTGTGTCCAAGGCTATCATAAGCCTCCCGAATAAGCACATATTGCTCGCCTTCTGGAACAATGAGCTGATGCTGGCCATGTGGTTCATGATGCCAGAGATGGCTGTGAAGAGTGAAAAAGTGACAGGCTGAATGAATAAAAGACAAGTACTCTTTGTTGGACAAATCCATAGAGTGCTGTTGAGTCTTGGGGAATGTACAGATCCAAGTGATCTGATCCTCCTTTACTCTGGCTTTAGCTTGACAGGATATGGCAGACAAGGAGATAGTGGTAGAGGTGAACATTGGATGTGAGAGAAACAGGGCTGAAACATGGAGGAAGGCATGGTAGAGGAGATGAGTGTCAAGGGGCAAACTGGGGTGATGGACTGGATTAAGTTTCTGATGGTGAGAGACAGGTTTGTGGGAGGAAAGAAGGCATTCATTGAGCAGTATGATGGCAAATGAGTAAGCCTGGTCAAGCCAGTCATTGTTATGAAAATTGCCCATAATGCCATATAATATGCTTACTAAGCTATTCTTGCCGCTATAAGATAAAGTCCCAACATTCAATACTAATGCATAACGAATGCATAATGGAACCTGGTTGTATTCTCTAAGGAACCCTACTGCTATACAAGAGGCAGGTTGTGGTTGTATACCTTGGTAGAACCCTGCCATTACATGAAATGTACACACAAGATGTGAACCCAACAGTTGTTACAATTTTCGCTATTGTCTCATTATCTTTCCTATTTTGTGATTATGTGTTTCATACCCGTTCATATCCGTTAAGCCCTATTTCTCGGACGCTCTTTTCCTTCTAGGATAACCTCGTGTTACCCTCGTGTCCCCAACTCCTCCCCCATATCCCCTTTTGTCATTCCCCATGACTTCGTCACCCAGATTAGGTAGACATCGCTTGGTCCGTTCGCACAAGTAAGTAGGATAAATACCTTGCACATGTATTAGTAACGACAAGCTAGTTCTACGCAATATAAGTGTAGTTCCTAGTCCTTCCAGGTCAACTTCTAAGGTCTTTGGGTTACTCCTCTGACTAGAAGATCTCTTCGATACACAACAAGCGTAACAAAAGAACTAGCTTCTCCTCGCTGAGACGCTATCTACGCTCCAGCCATTTCTTCCCAACGATATCGTTTTTGTGCCCCCACTCCTTCCCCCCCTCCGGACTCCGAAGAAGAGGGATCCCCTATCGCCCTCTCTCCTGCCCATTCTACGTACCATCTTCCTCCTTCTGCACCACCCTCCCCTCAACTCGCCCTAACTCCCCTCACACTACCTCCACCCCTTCCCCCCGCTCCTCTCGGACTTCTTCCTCCACCAGCCATGAATGTTCCCCCAAACCCCCCTGAGCGAAAGGCTGGAATGCCTTCCGACTTTACTGGGGAAACATCCAAAGCCATTAGTTGGGGAATGGCAATGACCGCCTACTTTACGCTAAACCCCACTATCTATGTCACCGACGGGGATAAGATACTCGCGGCACTAAGCAAGTTCACAAAAGGGCGAGGAGTCCCTTTTGCTGAGAAATGGTACACCAGATTGAACAACCCAGCCCTCCTCCCTGCACAACTAACGTACGACGTCTTTATGGAAGACTTTGGGAAAACATTTTACCCTTACAATTTCAAAGAGGAAGCCAGACGAAAAATGTTAAATACTCACCAAAATCTGAAAGACAAGGAAGAAGGTTTTCAGAACTACTTGGCAGATTTCCAATTGCATGCGGCCCGATCCAGTGTCACTGACGACGCAACGTTAATCGACGCCTTTGCTGGAGGACTTGACCCCCAACTCACCCAGATGATTCTCTCCATGGGAACTCTACCAGCTACTCTAGATGAATGGGTGACAGCCGCAGCAAAGTTTCATGCCCAACAACAACGTATCCGTGCCCTTCGCACAGGGGGGTCACTAAGTAGCCATTTAGGAGGGAGGACAAGAGACCCTAACGCCATGGACATCGACGCTGCCTTCCTCTCCCCCGCTAATCGTGCCAAACACCTACGCGAAAATAGGTGTTTCATATGTCATCGCATCGGGTGTAGATCTGGGAATCATCAGACCGGGAGAACAAACACTCAGCGAACCCGGAGAGAAGAAAACACCCAAACGAATCCCCCCCCGTCAACGACGAACCCCTTCCGTCAACGTCTTAATGGACAAAGTAGTGCGTGACAAAACGTCCGAACCACCAATGTCCTTGATCAATATATCGCCACTCTTGTAGCACAAGGAACAACCACTGAACAAATACATCAAGTACTTCAAGCGTGTTACACAGACAATGAAACAACCGGTGAAGAAGTAAACAGGGTCGAAGCGGATTTTTGAAGAGAGGGAAAGCTCCATTGACAACTTCCCCCCTTGTACCTCACAAATTAACTATCATGTATGTGAAAGGAAAGAAAATGACGAAATCTATACATCTTCCCCTTCTCCTGCAGGACGGTTCAAAAACTGTCAACACCCGCGCTCTACTAGATAGTGGAGCCACTGGAAGTTTTCTTGATTCAACTTTTGTCAAACGAAACAATCTTCCCATGAGTCGACTACGCGTTCCCTTGGAAGTGCGAAATGTCGATGGAACGACGAACAAAGAAGCATGGATCACACACACAACTACTCTTCGAACTACAGTCCCTGGTTGGGAAGCTTCTTGGGATTTTTTCATCACCAATTTGGGAAAAGAAATGGCAATTCTAGGGCTTCCATGGTTGCAACACACCAATCCCCTTGTTAATTGGACGAAAGGGGAAGTATACTTTCCCACCATATCAACAGAGCACCCCAACTATACCCTTTTAGCCTGATTTCTCCATCTTTCCCCGGATTCCCAAATCGCCAAACAATGGAAAAAGCGTTATTTCTCTCCCTTCTCTATTGCAAAAACAACTCTGTCAACGTCTCTTGCCACTAACGAAAATCCTCCACAAACAACTCTTCCATCCTTTCTTTCGCCGTTCCAGGATGTTTTCGACGAACCACGTATGGGAACCCTACCTCCATCCCGAGAGTTCGACCATGCCATTGTATTGACCCCTGGATTTGTGCCAAAAATAGGGAAGGTTTATCGTCTCAACCCCGCCGAACAACAAGCATGCAGATCATTCCTCGATGAGAACCTAGCTGCGGGGCGCATTGTCCCTTCCACTTCCCCTCAAGCCTCCCCCTTTTTCTTTGTCCCAAAGAAGACCGGAGATCTTCGTCCTTGCCAGGACTATCGATATCTCAACGAACATACAGTCAAAAACGCTTACCCTCTTCCTCTTATCTCCGACCTTTTCGATAAGTTGCAACAGTCATCTATCTTTACGAAAATGGATATTCGATGGGGGTACAACAATGTCCTCATTCGCCTGGAGGACCGCTGGAAAGCCACTTTTATCACTCCGTTTGGCCTGTTCGAGCCAACCATCATGTTTTTTGGCTTATGTAATTCCCCTGCGACATTTCAAGCAATGATGAACCACCTCTTTCGTGACTATCTCGCTGAAGGATGGTTGATCATCTATATGGACGACATTCTTATTCATTCTTCCGATCTCTCCGTTCACCATGAACACACAAGAAAAGTCCTCCTCCGTCTGCAGGAAAATAACTTGCATCTAAAACTGTCCAAGTGTACCTTCGATGCGTCACAGGTGGAATACTTAGGGATGATTGTAGCGCACAATCAACTACAAATGGACCCGGTAAAAGTATCGGCAATCACGAACTGGGTACCTCCCCATTCTCTGAAAGGAGTCCGTTCCTTCCTGGGGTTCTGCAATTTCTATCGACGGTTCATTCCCAGTTTTGCCACGATCGCCGCTCCCCTTCATCAACTGACACAAAAAGACCACCCCTGGTCTTGGTCCCCTGCATGTGATGCTGCCTTCCGCAAATTAAAGTCCATTTTCATATCCGCACCCGTCCTATCCCTCCCCGATCTCCAACAGCCGTTTATCGTCATGACAGACGCCTCCTTATTAGCTTCAGGAGGTGTTCTTATGCAACGCGACTCGAACGGCGATCTTCATCCCTGCAGCTACCTTTCTCGTACTTTCTCCCCTGCCGAACGAAATTACGACATTTACGATCGAGAACTCCTTGCCGTTATTCACGCCCTTGCAGAATGGCGCCACTATCTCCAGGGTACTGGTTTCCCTGTCACGGTTCTCACTGATCACAAAAATCTTTCCTATTTCCGCCAACCTCATCGTCTCTCTCGTCGGCAGGCTCGCTGGATGCTTTTTCTGCAGGACTTCGACCTCCATTTCTCTGTTCAGCCAGGCACTGCCATGGGCCCTGCTGATGCTCTCTCCCGCTCCGTTCACCCCAACACATCAGTAGACAACACAGATGTTACCGTCCTCCCGGATGATCTGTTTATCTCCCTCATCGACACCGCCTTACTTGACAAGATTCACCACTCCTCCTCCTCCGATCCCCTTGTCCTCTCCGCCCTCGATCATATGTGCGACAACTCCCCTCTTTTCCCTCGTTCCTCTCGTTCCGATTGGTTGTTTACTGACGGTTGTCTCTACTATCGCCATCGCCTTTACGTTCCCCCCTCCGCCCGTCACGATCTTGTTGCCTCCCTTCATTCGTCACCTGCAGGTGGTCATGGCGGTATCTTCCGTACCACTGCCCTTCTCCAACACGACTACTGGTGGCCTGGTCTCTCCTCCTTTGTCCGTCGCTTCGTCTTGGGTTGTGCTCTTTGCCAATCTAGTAAGGTGAACACCCACCCTGTGGTTCCCCCCCTTTCCCCTCTCTCCTCCATTGCCACTCGACCTTTTCAGCAGATTTCTGTCGACCTTGTCTCCGGGTTTCCCCCGGTGGCTGCCGTTGATTCTGTTTTGGTCGTGGTCGACCATGGGCTTAGTAAGGGGGTCTTTTTCATCCCTTGCTCCAAATCCGTTGATGCCGCAACAATTGCCCATCTCTTTTACACTCACGTGTTCCCTCATGTTGGTTTACATGATCGAATTATCTCCGATCGAGGTCCACAATTCGCATCCGCCTTTGCGCGAGAATTAGCTCGTCTACTCCAATATGACGTAGCCCTATCCTCTGCATACCATCCACAAACTGATGGGGAAACTGAACAAGTGAACCAAGAACTCGAAACCTACCTCTGTCTGTTTTGTCAAGATCAACCTACCAAATGGGTGGATTTTCTCCCAATGGCCCAATTTACCCACAATTCTTCCGTTCATTTTGTTACCAAACAAACGCCGTTTTCCCTTCTCCTCGGATATGAACCTCGAGCGTACCCACCCCTCGGCAAAACATTTATCCCAGTACTAGCTGATTGACTGTCCTGGCTCCATCAGGCCAGGAAGGAAGCACTCAGCGCTCATGAATTGGCCCAGCAATACATGAAACAACGGATAACGAAACGATTCCGCCCCTGGAAAGTCGGCGATAAGGTGTGGTTAGATGCATGCAATCTCCGCCGAAGTACTCCGTGGCGGAAATTAAATCCATTACGAGAAGGGCCGTTTGAGATAACGAAAGTAATTTCTCCTGTGGCTTATCAATTACGTCTCCCATCTAAATGGAGAATTCACAACACGTTCCATGCTTCCCTCCTTTCATCTTATCGAGAGACTGCGGAACATGGGAAAAATGTTTTACGTCCCCCCTCTATCCTCGTCAACGGAGATGAAGCATGGGAAGTTGAGCGGATCTTGCAACACAAGGGGAATCTTCAAACAAGACGTTACCTGATCAAATGGAAAGGGTATTCCCACACAGAAAACACATGGGAACCCGAACGAAACTTAGAGGGGGCACGGACCATCTTAAACTCATATAAACGAGCTCATTCGTTGTGAATTCCCCATTGTTGTTAACTATGCCTCCCACATGCAACACTTCCCCCACCCCCCCTCCTTCCTACGCCGCTCATCAGGTGCCGGCCATATTCCCTATCCGAACCAACCTCCTTCCTCCTTTACCCCGCCGCCTTGTATTCGCTGCAGTACTGCAGGACGCCCCTCTCTTCATGAGGGTAGTAGAATCCCCCCTCATCGACGGCACCATCTACGATGCGTGCATGTTGTTCCTTACTCTTTGTACTTTCTGACTCGTGTTAAACGCCGCTACCCCCGCTGATCGCCCCCCTATCCTCGCCGCAGAAGGGAATACGTTGATGAGTCAAGCCAAGTTACAATTGCTTGACCTCCTCTATCGTCTTGGTCTGGGATATGTAATCAACTCCCTTCCCTTCGAGCTGATCAGTCCTATCGTTCGTCCATTCTTACGTCACTTACACCCCACAGTTTGGTACGACTATCTCCATACGAATGAAGCGACAGTAACGCTGCGGACCCCTGATTCTCTCCCTTATTCATCCATCATTCCCCCATCCAACGCATCTATCTCATCTCTCCCCGTGTTGCCTGGGATAATGACTCCTCCTACACATTCTCCCGTCGTTCCTCCCCTCTCTTCCTTGTCCCCCCCCTCTGATCAAGAGAATATTCCCCCGCTTATACCTCTCAACGATGAGAATACCACTCCTGTCCCAGTTCCCCCCCCTGTTTTACCCCCTCCTGAATCTCCTTCTCCTACCGAATCTCCTAAGAGGTCGAAGAAAAAGGGGAAGAAGCAGGCGGTAATGACGTACGGCCTTCCGTCATCTCCATCATACAATCTCCGTTCAAAGAAACCGACCTCCTCTCCCACCATCTATATAGATACTCCCGCCGCTTCCTCCTCCGTCGTTGAACCTGCATGGTTCTCTTGTTGCGAGTGGTGCCACGAGACCAACACTCATTTGGGAATTTGGTGTCCTACTCATCAATGCCCCTCTTGCTCGGTTTACGGCACTGGACATGACCTCCACAACTGTCCACAAGGAGCGTGCGTATATTGTCAGCGGCAGCATTGGGGTCGTCCCTGCCCCTTATACAAGTGTGGGCCAGACGGATGTGATGAATGCCGTACTCTTCCATGGGGGGAATTATGCCCTCGCCATGTCAGACGTCAGGAATTGGACGCTGAACCGAATGACCCCGACGATGCGTTGTACGAGTTCCTCAATAAAGAGTAAAAGGTCAGTGACTTTTCAGCTAATCCAGACCTTATGTTACAATTTTCGCTATTGTCTCGTTATCTTTCCTATTTTGTGATTATGTGTTTCATACCCGTTCATATCCGTTAAGCCCTATTTCTCGGACGCTCTTTTCCTTCTAGGATAACCTCGTGTTACCCTCGTGTCCCCAACTCCTCCCCCATATCCCCTTTTGTCATTCCCCATGACTTCGTCACCCAGATTAGGTAGACATCGCTTGGTCCGTTCGCACAAGTAAGTAGGATAAATACCTTGCACATGTATTAGTAACGACAAGCTAGTTCTACGCAATATAAGTGTAGTTCCTAGTCCTTCCAGGTCAACTTCTAAGGTCTTTGGGTTACTCCTCTGACTAGAAGATCTCTTTGATACACAACAAGCATAACAACGGTAAAGCTAAGTAATCACTTATTGTTCATTTTCTATTGATCTTATCAGTGGTTGTCACATGATATAATCTAATTGTGTGCCACAGTCACATGACCCTTCTTATTCAGCTCTTCTATCTCTGTGGGTCATGTAAAGGCTATATAGCCATTTATGGCAAATGACTCATCTTGACTCCTTTGTCTCAAAATAGCGAGGCTGTGGTATGACTCAGGAGTTCTCTTCGGCCCCTATGGGCTATTCTTATATTCTGACTCCTGATGACTTGGTCATTATACCTATTGACCAATGGCATTTATTACTTGGCTGTGCATTACTCAGCCTATTTGAAATATGTGCTGCAGATTGGTAAGGACCAATGCCTTAGCCAATAGCAATAGTCACTCACTGCTGCACATTACTCAGCATGACTCACTCCATTGCAAATAACACTCATGAGCCAATGGCATAACTCACTCTTATCTTTCGCTTACTCATTCTCTGTAGTATTAATAGTGTAGCCAACAGTGTAATACTCTCTTGTTGATTCAAACCTTGTATTAATGTAGCACTGCTTGGTCCGTGCATAAATATGAGGAATATAAATACCCAAAGGATTGAGTGACCAAGACTCCCCAGTCTTGTTCACTTGAACTTAGGGTCTTTGGCCTAGTTACACAAGTGCATGACTTTAAGCTCCATTCCACCTCCTTTCATCCACCACAGGCTTGATATCTCTGCCTTGTGCATATATCCTTACATTGACTTGACTACTGCCCAGTGTACTTTCACTTCGTTTCAGTCATCCAGATCCTCCAATTCTGGAGGACCATCTTCAGATGATGAGTGCCTGGACAATCTGTCAGGACTGGTGTGCTTATTGGCAGTGATATGTACAAGTCTAAAGGAAAATAGCAGGATACCTGCAATCCATCAATTGATAGTTGCATTGGGTTGTAGATCCAGATTGTTGATCATACCCTTCACATACTTTGTGTCCATTTCAACTACAAGGTTAGTGACACCAAAGATAAATATATGGACTGCCTGAAGAGCATGGTACAATCCATACAACTCAAGCTTTGCTTGGGAATAGCAGCTCTTCACCTCAGTGAGGCTAATGGATCCAAACCAGTTTGGATAGTGTTTGCCATCCTCACTGATCTGTGACAGAATGAAACCAACCACCATAGACAAAGTATCAACTG
The DNA here is from genome assembly GCA_038088895.1 of Xerocomus potaroensis. Taxonomy (NCBI): domain Eukaryota; kingdom Fungi; phylum Basidiomycota; class Agaricomycetes; order Boletales; family Boletaceae; genus Xerocomus; species Xerocomus potaroensis. The sequence goes on from JBBPJT010000593.1 coordinate 15,164, forward strand.
CAAGTATAACCTCTTGCTTGGACTCATAATCAAGCTGGTGGATTGCAGGGGACTTCATGATTTCATCCTTAAGACATTGCATTGCCTCAGCCTGTGTTTCCCCCTACTTGAATGGAACCCCTTTTCAGGTCAGATCAATGAGGGGCTGGGCGATCTTTGCAAAATTTCAGATAAAGATGTGAACAACACCATATGTATCCAGGAAGCCTTGGACCTGTATAAGACTCCGACACTCCAGCCAATCTCTGATCTTTTGCACTTTATTTTTGTGGGGTACCTGACCATCCATAGTATATTTGTGACTGATGATGGTAGCATCTGGTGCTGCAAGAACAAATTTCTTTGCTGATACTGTCATGCCAACATTCTCTAGTCATTGGATGATCCTGTTTACAATGATCAGGTATTCCCATATAAATCATTGGATACCCAGATTTTCAGGAATGGTTTCGAAGGTACTATCCAGTAGTTGGTATCTTGTCCAGACTGATTTGACTGGAATGTCATCGAGGAATGGCATAGTGTAATAAGGGATTTTGTCTTGTAGTGTTACAGTTCTGCTACGTTTCCACCGCACCACGATAAGTCAAGATGATATACCTTTTTCCTTGTCCTATTCCCCGTCCATTCCTATGGTATACGATTAGATTTCCCTTTCATCTTATGTTCCCGACCTTAGGATAACGCTTGTCTCCTAGGTCGTCCTGTATTACTTCCCACGTGCCGCACATGTGTTCACCATGAGGCTTCTTTGCTTCTGCCTCATGGCCGTTCCTGTTAATAGCTTACCTCGTGCTACGCCCAGGGCTAAGGGCGTTTCCCCATTAGGTCAACCCTCGCACCAGGGTTGAGGGCTTTCCCTACATAGTGCTTAGTCAGCATGGTCTGTGCGCCATTGCTGGTAGTATATATAGAGTAGCACTTCTTGTAGTAGCCCTAAGCTTAATCTTACCATTACCTCCTTAAGTGTGGGCTAGTATCTTCTTGTGGCTCCTTCCTCACTCCGCCGTAGTGCCCTGAGGATTCCTTTGGCATTCCCCTCGCTCCATCCTCACTCCGCCACCGAACCCTGGGAATTCCTTCGTCATTCCATCCTCACTCCACCGCCGAGCCCTGAGGATTCTTCACTGTTGCCCATTCTCCTCGTCATCCCGGCACGTGCCCTTGACGACTCCATAACTTTCGCCATGTTTGTCATCGTTGTTGTCTTGGTTCTTACAACCATCCTAGTGGACGTCGTATTGTTCATCTTCTTGTTACTCGTTGTCTTCGCCCTTCTCGTTCATCTTGTTGTCGCCCTCGTAGTCGCCGCCATTCGAAGTTATTGGCTCACTACGTAACATGTAGGATGAAACACATATCTGCCTGATAAATTTGGGATGTATTAGTATACCCCATCGGAACTGTGGTCAACCACATGGGGCCTAGTGGAGTAAGGAAAGAAGTGAGATCTCAGGAATCTGGATGAAGTGGGCACTGATCATAACTGGCAAGCAGATCGATCATGCTGTAGACAGCATATCCAGCAAACTGTTCTGTGAAATGTTCTATGAAAAGAGGCATGGATGAGTTGTGAATAGTAATAGCATTTAGGGGTTGTAAGTTGTGGACAAGCTGAAGGCTCTTGCCATTCTTTTTGAGGACACAAAATCATTGGGACCAATATGATGTGGTGGAGGGTTTGTATACCCTGGAATTTATGCAGTCTTTGATGATGTTATGAAAATTGCCCATAATATCATATAATACACTTACTAAGCTATTCTTGTCACTATAAGATAAAGCACCAATGTTTGATACTAATGCATAACAACTAATGACAGAACCTGGTTGTATTCTCTAGGGAATCCTACTGCTATACAAGAGGCAGGTTGTGGTTGTATTCCCTAGTAGAACCCTACTGTTATATGAAGTGTACACTCAATGTGAACCTAATGATAAGGTGGTATAGTATTTCCCCTTTCATTTCTACTTTGAATCTTATCAGTTGGATCACATGACCTTATCTATAATCTAGGCATGTGCCAACAGTCACATGACCCTTCTACTTCAGATCTTCTATCTCTGCAGGTCATGTGAAGGCTATACAGCCATTTATGGTAATTGACTCATCTTGACTCCTTTGCCCATATATAGCGAGGCTGTGGTATGACTCAGAAGCCTTCTTCAGTCCCAATAGACTATTCTTAAATTATGACTCTTGATGACTCAGTTGTCATGCCTATCAGCCAATAGCATTTATCACTCAGCTGTGCATTACTCAGCCTATTTGAAATACCTGCTGTGGATTGGTAAGACTCAAATCCTTAGCCAATAGCAATAGTTGCTTGCTGCTGTGCATTACTCAGCATGACTCACTTCATTTCAAATAACGCTCATTAGCCAATGGCATAACTTGCTCTTATCTTTCACTTACTCATTCTCTGTAGTATTAATAGTGTAGCCAATAGCATAATGATCTCTCTATTGATTCAAACCTTAGTTAATGTAGCACTGCTTGGTCTGTGCATAGATACTGAGAATATAAATACCTGAAGGTTTGAGCAACCAAGACTCCCCAGTCTTGTTCACTTTGAACTTAGGGTCTTTGGCCTAGTTACACAGAGTGACTGACTTTAAGTCTTGTTTCACCACACTTCGTCCACCATAGGCTTGATCTATTTGCCTTGTGCATATATCCCTCACATCAGCTTAACTACTGCCCAGTGTACTTCCAGTTCATTTCACAGACCAACCCATACTTACATTGGGGGCACCCCTCGGTCCAAGACCAGGTTGGTAGCTTGTACTCTTTACCAGTGTTCAGATCCTGAAGGGTGATAGTCTGTGTACCATCCAGGAAATCATCAGTAGTGGCACTCATAATACAATGGAATGGCCACCCAAGCAGCATGTCAAAGTTGGCATGGGCAATCACTTGCACCTGCAACCTGACTTCACCAGGGCCAAGGCTCAAAATGAGGTCCTCCACAACCCCTAGCATCGCATCCTTTGTGGCATTAGCAGACGACATAGTCATGATGTGATTGGATCAGACAGGAAGTCCCAGCTTCTCCCAGATGCATTTAAGCATAGCAACAATCTTGGACCCAGAGTCAAGGACACAAGTGATCAAGTGATCCCCTATCTGACCTTTGATGCTGCAAAGGGGGCGATTGTGATGTGCAACAATGGTTCCATCCTCATTCCAAAGGAGCTCATCACCAAATTTGCATGCTACCTGACCATGATCACGTCCTGAAAGCTCATTGACCTGTACAATATTAGTGCCTGATGCATGTACTCACTTTACCATCGTCATGTCTCGGAATTGTTTTTGGAACTCTGGACTGACAGTGATAAGGTCCTTTACTGGCACTGGGACACTAGACTCTAGCAAGTTATCCAGGACTTTCTTTGGCACAGTATTGAAACGAAGTGAGAGTACACCGGGCAGTAATCAAGCCGATGTAAGGATATACGCACTAGGCAAAGGTATCAAGCCTGTGGTGGACGAAACGAGGTGGAACGAAAGGGGATCTTAAAGTCAGACACTTGTGTAACCAGGTGCAAGACCCTTATGGTTCAAGTGAACAAGACTGGGGAGTCTTGGTCGCTCAGACCTTCGGGTATTTATATTCCAAGTATCTACGCACGGACCAAGCAG
>JBBPJT010000594.1:0-18734 GCA_038088895.1 Xerocomus potaroensis
CATACCAGCACCTGTCCTCCCGACAATCCCAATCTTCTCCCTTGGTTTCTGTTCAAAAGAGCATCAACCTCAACTCGAAACCAACAAATGAAATTATATACGATAGTCAACGAAATATCCTTCAACACTAAATCTAGCTCAGGTCGATACCTCATCGAATATTCGCTATATGCAATATGAGTAAGCCCTCAGTCAAACATACAATCTCACTCACCGGAATTCGACTTCGCCTGTACTGGGCCAACCCGCGGGCGGCTTGTTATCGGGCAATTCACGAGGAGCCTCCGCGGGCAAGTCATTCGCGTAGTGCGTGATTCGTTCTACGCTCACCACGTTCTGCTCGACCTCACTCGCCGAACGTACGAGCCAATTCTTGATGCGGTGTATGTCAAGAGACAACTCGCAAACAGGATTGGATCAACTCACCAGCGCACCCGTCGTGCTTAACGCATAGGATAGCACCATTCCGACAAGACCTGCATCTACATTGCTGGTCGCGACGGCGACCACTGACAGGATCGCAGTGAGAAGGATAATGACACTACCGAGAAACTCCAAGCGAATGGCGAGCCATCTGTTGATGGAAATACTGGGAAAGTAACACATTTGGTTTCGATCGATCCGAAGCTCGTTATGTGCAACAAAAATAGATTCTTGGTTGTAAGCTCGAATGGTCGACAGTCCCGAGAGTGTCTCAGAAAACCAGGCAAAAATGGGCGATTTTGAAACGGCGTCGAGTCGTTTGAGTTCACGCGAGGTCGAAAGGTAGTAACTAAAGAAAAATGTCAGTGCGGCGTGAAAGATGAACTGGTATCCTTACACGGTCACTTGATAATAGAACCACCCGAGAGGTGCGATGGCAATGAGGAACGGTGGGAAACTAAAGCTGATGACCAATAGGATGGATGCAGTCATGGCAGCTGTCCTGATCAGGTATTGAATGACCTAAGTAGCACATGAGTAAATATACGCGTTGTTGGTAGATGAGGCACACTCTAGCAAGAACCACATCGACAACGTAGATGTCGCGGGAGAACAAGTTCAAAATCCTACATTGCCCAGTCAAATCGATTTGGTCAATCAGTAATTACAAGAACTACATACCTCCCCGTAGGTGTCGTTTCAAAGAAGCTCAGGGGCGCTTTCATAACCGACTCCAACATCTGTCACGTATTGTTTACAATCTCTTTCGATTAAAATCCAACTGGATAGGCGTACCATGTCATGCAAGTATTTGGAGCTTCTGAGGGAGCATAATACCCAAAGCAATAAGGCTCCTACAGCAGTCAACAAGATCGACATCAAGTTGAAGAACCCGTATCCAAGCAGATATGGATCGCTCAAGCCGGCATTTGCACCAGCCTCACGGTTGGCTTCCCCCCAGAGACGAAGCATGTATGTAGACATGACGGATACTGCCTGACTGATTGACACGACGATAACAATGATAAAAAAGCCAGTTTTAGAGGCTGAATGAAGATATTGAAGGTAGACCTCTTTCTTGACATATCCTTGTTCGCTGTGCTCCTTAGACAATCCAGTACCGGTCGCTTCGCGGACTGCAGGGAGTGGCGCAACAACTGCTTTAGCGAAACTTGCGCGCCGCACGACCTTCTCTACAACAGAATCGACTTCCGTAAGCGTCGTTTCAATGTCGACCTCGCTTGCCATTGGAGTGACGTCCCGTGGGCGTGCGGGGGTAGCTGCTCCGCTCGCTGTACCAGATGAAGACCCGTTCGTGGCATGATTTTGGCTAATGGGATTTAACAATCAACGCTTTGGCCAGGAGGATGTAACATACATAAGACTGCGGACCGCGCTATCGGGATTCAACACAAGCTGTTGATACGGTCCATACTCGAGGATAATACCGCGTCGAATATATGCGAGTTGGTCAAAATGTTTCAAATATGCAATACTGTTGGTAACAAGGACTCTAGCTTTAGTTGCAAGAAGACCGTGCGGGCCAATAACATTGTCTGAGGGCAGACGAACTCGATCTCAGACAATGTTCACATCCAGGTGAGAAGGAGACCACGGACCAAAAACATGACGGGCAACATGAGCATCGACTGCAGCCAAGACGTCATCGAGGAGAACCCTATATCTAGGCGTCAGTAGGCAGAAAAGACACGTGGGCATTAACAACTCACAAATCGGCCCTAGAATACACTGCTCGCGCCAGTGCAATACGGGCACGTTGCCCACCACTCAACTAGATGGCATATCAGGCATGTGGTGTTATTAACGAGATAGAAAACCTACGGTAATTCCTGCAAGTCATCTCAGTCTCAGAAATTCGAAAAAAAACTATGCATCAGAAACTCACCTTTTTCACCGACTTCAGTGAGGTCACCCTGTGGCATAACTGCCAGGTCAGGCTTCAAAGCACAGGCTACGCGCAAGTATTAGAACAAGTCATCAGTTTCAAGCTACTATTTACCTTCGATAACGAGGTTGTAAAATGTCTCGTCGTACGTGTGCGAGAACAGGATGTTCTCGCGGATGGTTGCAGATAATACCCTGGGATCAGTGAGCTACCTCATACGGACGACAGAGACTCGTGCATACCAAGGGTTCTGAGCGGCATATGCAACACTACCGGACAATACGATCTCTCCTTCCGTCTTGTGCATGTCGCCGATAATGGCGGACAACAAACTGCTCTGAGGATCACGCCTTGAATACATACGCTTCCTCTGGAGTAACAATGACATGCTTACCTTTCCAGATCCGACCCTCCCAAGGATGCCAACCAACTCGCCTTTGCGCACGGTGAGGTTAATACCTTCGAGGGTAGGCTGGATGGCATTCTTGGACCACTGGAATGCCCCCTCCTGGATTGACAAGACTTCATCACCGATGATCAAAGTGTGCTTCTTGATCCGCTTCACAGCATCCTCTTTGAGCTCCTCTGCACGCAGGAATTCAGAAAGGCGTCTGATCGAAACAATGGCTTCAACGATATTGGTTGTTACTTGACTGAGCTAGGGAGGCAAGTGAAGCGCATGGTGATTATAGGAAAAGACAACATACCATTCCAAGGGGAAATTGGAGAAGCATGAAGAGGGAGATAGATGGGAAAATGACATCAGCAGTGAGCGGCCGTTTCGAAAACACCGATGCGGTGGCAAAAGAGCTGAATGCAACAATCACTACTGCCCAGTCAACAGAAGGAACTCGCGAGAGCAAGAATACGCACACGGAATACCACTGAAGAGGGTTACGTTCATGGCCGTAGTAATACCGATTTTCCGAAGCATCCTGAGTTCCTGATCGTTGCGAACGTACAAGACACGACGGATGAATGCATAGTCCCACGCATATAGCTTGATACTGAAATTTGCATGACTTTGTAAGGTTCAGACAAAAAAATATAGAAAAACTACTGACCTCTTAATGTTGGCGAGCAGCTCACTCATCAATCTAGTACGCTTGTCACGACTACTCATCTGCTGCTCGTGCATGGCCTTGAGAATTCTTGCAATGAACGTGTTCAAGGGTATAGAAAAAACCATAATGGCCACGCCGACAAACGCGGACCAGCCTAAAAGTCTATAAAGAGAGACGAACGCAAGAGTAATCTATTTCGCATGTTGAAAATGAATGAGACTGGAGGAGGGAGTTGACACACCTGGTATGGGCCAGAGATGGCAATGAGTCCATAAGCGCAGAGGTCCTGTAGCCTGGTCGCGTCGATAGACATTAAATTGACGATATCACCAGTCGAACGACCACGTTCGTCGCTGGAGAGTACAAGGGCCTTTTTGTAGATAGCTGTGATGATGCCTGCACGAATGCGCATACCAGTCTCGAAACAATATTGGAAATACTAGGTAGAAAGAAAACAAGGTTAGTATAAAAGGAGAAATAGCAATGATGGCCCGTTACCTGGTGAAGGAGGACGGTCTGAGCCATGGATGCAATGAACATGATAACAGCGATAGTATAACCAAAGAGAGGTGATGTATCTGCCGCGAAGTTTGTACCTTTGTTGTCTTGGTATTTAGAGATATAGGAGAGGAGGGCCTCCAACAGGACGGGTTGTACGAAAGCCAGACTATCCTGGATGAGCTTGAGGAATACAGCGATGAGAAGGGGTCCGCCATAAGCGGCAAAGAGGGCCGTCCATAACCCAGGGCTATTTTTGGAGTTGTCGATGACGAGATACAAATGTAGAAAGATGGGGATTGCTTACCGTTTCTCAAGTGAGCGTTGGAGATCGATTCCAAGTTTTGCAGATTCGTCGCGAGGGGCAAGAGCAGGGAGATCGTCCTGGGTGACCGTAACCTGTGAGCCCTTGCGCAAGAGAGGGGTAAGCCATTCGAATGACCATATGCTGAAAATGTTGGCGCTGAGCGTCGGACTTTCAGTATTTGAAGCGGGCGAGTCGTCTGGAGAAAGACATTCGAAGGCAAAGGCGATAAGACCGAGGACCAGAACTGCGGACTGCAAGGGGACGAGAGGTGTGACAGAAAAAGTTTGGACATAAGACCGGGCCCAGATTGTCAATAAGATGGTATAGCATGGCCAGAAGAGCAAGAGAATTGTAGAGGACGATCGAGAACGACGATGGTTTTCTCGAGTCAAGCAGAGGGCGATTAGGAGGGCGAGAGGCTCTAACACGTAGGGTAACTTGACAGCGGTTGCGATTCGACCAAGGACGACGAAGAGAGCTGTGGTAAGACTGGTCAACGAGGCAAGAGACAGGAAAGTCTAGAAAAGGAATGAGAATGACGCGAGGCAGACACGGGGAGACGGACAAGTTTAGCGAAGACATGTGAACGGCTGGTGGCTGAGATGACACGTTTCGGAGAACGCAGGAGAAGGAAAAGACGGACGAGTGCGACGAAGATGAGAAGGGCGAGGATGGAGCTGATCAGGATGCCCTCCTCGACGCAGAGCGAGAAATCAAAATCTCTCTTTCGAGAGGACCAACGCCATCCGTCGCTGTCCCGACACTCCATCATGTGTGAAACCCACAAAGTGAAATGTCGGCTTTTATAACTCGATCACTCCATTTGCTAATACAACATAACCACGCACGGAAATCAGTAAGCCATTTGCTACCATGACTCAGTCCCGCCACCGAAATATTACACAGCAAGAGCCCTCGGGCACTCCGGGACCTGGATGGGATGATGGAATTTTTCTTTTATTAACGTTTTCAAATCAACGCCACAGATGCCACACAAATGACCTGCAAAGCGAACATGTATTGCAACACAGTTGGAAGCGAACTATAGACCGTGCCAAATTCAATTTTCTGAGTTCGATATCTGACCTGCGCGTTCACGGCAGAGTTCACTGTTCAAAAGCATCGTCCAAGTTCACGCTCTCACCATGCACACCAAACTGTTTGAATCCGTAAACGACATCCTGTCTCGTGTCCCTTTTCCCTTCCCATTCGATGTGGCCGTTACGTGTACCGCGGTATGGGTGTTCATCAAACTCATTCGCATGTCCCGCTCCCGGATCCGCACGACTACACTCAGGGGACCACTTAACCCCAGTTATCTCTATGGCGTCGGCAGGATGCTCACGCATTCAAATGATCCTGCCTCTCAATACGAGTCTTGGGCTAACCAATATGGTTCCGTGTATGTACTACCCTCCGCCCTGGGCACGTCTCGGATCGTGTTGTTCGATCCAAAGGCACTTTCCCACTTTTATGCAAAGGAGGGTTGGACCTATGTCAGAACACCAATGGCGAAGAAGTTACTCGAACATTCTGTAAGCATAGCTTCGTTCGTGCCAGTCGTCGTATCTCACGTATATTTCAACAGTTCGGGAAAGGCTTGATTAGCGCCGACGGAGAAAGCCACAAAAGGCATGTGTCTAGATCTGTACCATTCCGTGCAAGAAAACGTGACAGGTTGGTAGGCAACGCAAGTCGTTGACGCCTGCATTTAGCATTGCTGCAATTCGTAAGTTGACACCAGTTTTCTATGACTCTGCACACAAGGTGCCGCATTTCCCTCTCCCTTATTCTTGTTCGTCTCATATGTTCTGTCAGGCCAAGGGTGCTTGGAATGATATCATCGAGTCAAACGGCGGAGACAGTGCTATCATTGACGTACAGAGCTGGTGAGTGTTCGACGACGCTATCGGTTTTCGATCTGCACCTTACTTGTTTGGTTGTCATCAAGGATGAATAATATTTCGTATGCTTTTTCGTATATTATCACTGCTTTAGGTTTACATGTGATGACAGTCTCGACGTCATCGGGATTGCAGGGTTTTCGCATGATTTTGGTGCTGTAGATGGGAAACAGACCGCGGTTGCGGCTGCCTTAGGCGCGTTCAGCGCATCACCGTCTCTCTCTGCGGTACACATTGCTCTCGGCCTTCTCGGCCAGGTGTTTCCATTTTTGTTGGACGTACCCACAAAACGAACGAAATTGTCATGGAAATTGAACAGTGCAATGAAGGAAGTATCAGATAGACTACTAACTCGAACAAAGGAAGAGATGGAGAAGGGTGTGGTTGCTGAGGGAGACGATTCCGTTATTGGATTACTGAGTATGTCTCACTTTCAGACTATGGGATGGTTTCTGACATGCTCTTATATAGTTAAGGGGGAGAGAGACAAATCAGAGTCACACTTGTCAAACGAGGAGGTACTCGCCCAGGTAACCCAAACTCTCGATCGCTTGTGAGAGCCTTCTCAGACTTTGTTGTAGATGAAAGCATTGCTTGTTGCAGGATATGAGACCACGTCGAGTGAGTGCCAATGTTATATCAAGCTGACATGCTGACCTATCACTGTTTTAGTCAGCTTGACGGTAAGCCAGACTATACCACTACTCTTGAATCAAGACTTATCTCGAGTTTTAGTGGGCCCTCATTGAGCTGTCACGGAACCCCGATGCTCAAACGAAACTGCGAAACGAGGTTCTAGAGCATGGTTCGGATGCAAGCTATGATCAACTCCAAAACGACCTTTTGTATCTCGATGCAGTTGTTCATGAGATCCTCCGCCTGCACGCCCCTATTCGCGAATCAACCTGCATGGTACATCCAGTCCGTTATTGGCCCCGACAACCGCACTAATGTCTCCTTACTTGGCAGGCCGCCGAGGACGACATCCTCCCCCTCTCTGAACCGATTCGGACACCATCTGGAGAACTGATTGAAAGTGTGACTGTGGCCAAGGGCGCCGTTGTGAGTATACCGATGGCTGCTATGAACCGCGCGACATCCATCTGGGGTGAAGACGCCAAGTTATTTCGACCAAACCGCTGGCTCATGAACGAGGACCGCGAAAACGACATCCCTGCGAAGGCGAGAGAATTACAGGGACACCGACACCTGCTCACATTCTCTGATGGCCCTCGGATATGCCTTGGAAAGAACTTTGCTCTCGCCGAGTTCAAGGTAGGTAGGTAGGTTTGTTACATGGACGGCGGCTAAGGTGTTGGGTAGGCAGTGTTATACGTGCTTGTGAAGCACTTTGTGTTTGAGCTCCGTGATGGCCCCGAGACTAAGATTGAGATGGTCAGGGGGTTCCTTACTAGGCCACGTGTTGTGGGTGAGGTGGGGTGTAAGGTGCCTCTCCGTGTAAGGCCGGTCATGGGTTGAAACGTGGTTAATATCTAGGACATCCCGTGGATATGGAGTATAGTATCCTGGGCGGATACAATGTAAATCCACATGTGTGCCTTTCTCGTTGCTGTGAGATGCCATGTGATGCGGCTCAGTGCGGTGTTTGAGATGCATCATTCCCGCCGAAAGTAGCAAGTTGTGTGGATCGGCACGATCTGTCGAATGTGTGGAGTAGTCTGAGTCTTAATCCTGGCTTCCACAGCCATGACTGATGACACTAAATGATAGGATCATGCCTGCCATCTTGGCTGTGTGCAGGATCAGAAACTACTAATCTGTCTTGAACCGATGTTTTTCTGTGCAACCGTCACCGAACGCTGTGAAAACTTGCCACATATTAATGACGCAGTTTTTCATTATCGTAGGCTCTGCAAACCCCGCATTACGTATTCCCTGGGGCTGTTCGTATATGACAATGAACCAGGATTTGGACTCGAGTTGAAAACTCCTGATGTCGACTAGTGACATCTGCCTGTGCCCGACCCTACTTCGGCATGCAGTAACACGTTTAGTAGACGATAACAACGAGTTAGGCACGAAAAAACGGCAGTTCCTGGATGGATGTCAGGTGCCGGAATCGCGGAGTGCCCTATTTTTGCAAGCAGCCTCGGGGCTTTCGTGTAAACTGCACGTGATAGGACGTGTCTTTTGTTCCATACGAGCAGACAATACAGTCATTTGAATACGCACGGCTCGGTTGGGCAGCTACACAAGCTAACCACCTTTGATAATTTCATTGGACAGCCTTCGTTCGCTGACTCACACAGTGGTGAAACGAATCTCCGTCCTCAGCAGATCCCTATGTGGAACTTTGATGAACTCGTATTCACGAGTAGATAATCTCTTCATGACGCACTCTGTGCATCTGGTCGCGCGGTTGACCCGGGTGGCTGAGCTGTTCGCGATGTGGATTTGTGGTTGAGCAGTGATTGTCCTGGCTGTCTCCAACCATAGATCTAATATTCAACCACAGTCCACATGCAACCATGTCTTTCGGTGAACGAAGGCAGCGAAAACGCGATTCTGAAACTCTCGGGTGAGATACCACGCATCAAGGATTATCCACACCGAGGAACGGACACCATGCTACTTTGATCATAAGGCTTGGAACCACAGTGTCGCCGGATTCTCATCAAGTTGATGGTTCTCCGAATAGGTTTAGATGAGACACAAAACAAGCTTCTCCTCGCATCCACAAGACACCTGACACGATTAGAGGACGCGGCTTGCGGTGCATTGGTTAGAATCTTCCCCCGGTCTTTACTAATTCAAATTCCATGCGGCAGGGGGCAATGCGGTCGAGTGGCTTTTCAGAGCCCAGTTGTTCACGCACTCTATGGCTACAACTATTTTCGCGTGAACGGAGAAACCCGGAAGGATAGTTGTCTTCCTGCCAGTATCGTAGCCTTTGCGAGCCGTGATCACATTCTACATTCGATCAGGATTCTGCTAGGCGTCGTCAATGTTAAGAGACGTTCACCAACTCTTTTCTTTGTCAAAAAGTCGATGACTGACTGAAAAAAATCCCGTGGTGAATAACCTTGTCAGAATGGAACGGGAGAAATATCTTCCGGCTGGCTTCTGTGCTTCCCTTCCTCGCAGATCGACCATCCCCTTGATAATCGTCAGAAGTCTGGTAGATAAAACACCCGGTGATGCATACATAGACCATCAGTATTACACGCTAGGAGAGTCGCAGTCGTTTCGTGGTCTTTCCGACATTGAACACGTACCCTCCTAGGACCCTTTGTTGCACCAAGCTTCTTCGGTTGTTTCCCCAGCAGGAGAGTAATTGCGAGGCTGGCAGTTCAGCACTCGACTTTGGGGGTCGTTTACCATTTGTGCAGGGCAAAGTACTCGTCGATAGATCCTCTGTTTCTTGAATTGAGCATGCGACGAAGGCATGTCTGGGACACCCCTAAAACGGGGTAGCCTGACGATACATACCAACTTCATTGCCTGCCGGCAACAGGAATCCCAAAGCCACTGATCTGTCCTGCAACTGTGAGATTTGGACACTGGGGCGATGCGGGAACACAGGATGTGTTGATCGAGACCCGTCGAAGATGAGCATAACAACGATCCTTTGGCCGTTTACGTCCGCTCCGCCGCGGTCTAAGATAATAGCGGTTTAATGATAGGTGACAATATGCCGTATACAACGACCCAGCAGCATCTGTGATTGCGGTGGGAATGATGTTCCTGTGGCCGAGCGCCAGAATCACGGGGTGCCCTATTTCAGGGCGAGCTCGCTGGTGTACAGCTTGTCCCTCTTCTTCTTCTGGCCTCTTTCTCCCCATCGCTGGTTCCATGTCAGCGGTGACAACTGGTGCGTACTGACTCGGGGTGGAACCGTTACATCAGGCAGCTGACTGTCGGACAAGAATATCCTCTGTCGATTGACATTGACGCTGGTCACGATGTAAATGCGATCATATTTACAGCGAACGGGAAGATGATCATCAGCGCCGGGAGTGAGGGCGTTCAAGTATGGAGAGTGAAAGATGGCAGACGATTAGCAACGATGCAAGTGGAACACAATACCCTTTGTGTTGCGGCCTCGAAGGATGGCAAATGGATCGCAGCAGGGTCCTCGCTCGATGGCGGGGTGTTTGTTTGGGACGCAGAGACCTACGAATGCGTCTTTTCGGACATGACAGGGAAGTCGAACACCTACGATGTTGATTTCGCGCCAGACTCGACGCAGCTCGTCTCTGCTGATGGCAGTAGTCACACAGCCACGATTTGGGATTTCACGTCAGCCCGCATACTCGACCACGATGAAGTGGTCCATGCAGCCAAATACTCTCCGGAAGGCGACAGAATTGCAACGGCGACCAAGGAATCCGTTCAAGTTTGGGACAGCAGCAAAGGTCACTTGCTTAACCGCATCGCTGTATTTGTCGAAGTCTGGCAAGGTTTACTCTGGTTCAGGGACACGAACAGAAAGTCGGACTGCCTCTTCGTGAGCACTACTGGCGACAAAATCAGGCAGTTCGATGCAACCACCGGATCACAAGTTTTGGACTGGTCAGTTCCTAGCACTAGTTCACGCTCTTGCATTTCTCGGCCGCAACACGGTGGTTTTATAGCTCATGCTTTATGGGGTACCATCACATTTTGGAGTACTTCAACACACATTGAGCTATGTCATATATCGTACGGTCAAGAGATATGGTCTGTGGTGTTCTCTCCCGATGACCAACGTCTTGCGTTTGTTGCAAGGGAAGGGAAAATAATCATTAAGAACCTGTCTCGTATTATGGTGAGTTTCGCCATTTTTTGGTACATGTAATGTCTACACCTTACATTTCAGGAGCCAGAAAATTATATTGACAGTGCTGCACTCGAAGCATGGAAACACGGTCAACTCGACGATGCAGAAGCATCACTAACCGCGACAATCTCGGACACGGCCCATCATGCCTTAGCTAGTCGTGCCTTGGTCCGGGCACGTTTGGGAATGTGGGATGCAGCGATAAACGACGCTAAGGAGGTACTTACTTGTCCGTTCTCGAGACACGTCGGCGCTGATGCTGTTCAAGTCGATCAAAATCCAGCCGTCCGTCATCGGTTACATCGCAATGTGTGTGTCCTTGGTTGGTAATGGGAATATTCACGGGGGATTTCGGGCGTGCGACATTGCATTCGAGTACTTTCACTCAACCCACGTTACTATTCTCCTTCTCATCAAGGTGGGTATGCAAATTGTTCGGACTTTCATCTCTTACTCTCAGATAGGCTGTTATTTTGTTCTCGATTGGACACCGCGAGGAAGCGATATCGCGTATGGATGACCTCATTTCTGCAGCATACTATCACCCAACTCTATGCATAGCCCAGGTACGTACATGTTTTGTCATGTGGTAGCATCGCAATTCATGCTGATCAATCCATCATAGGCATATATGTACCTCCTCGATGGAACCTCGCTTATGGAGGAAGATGACTATGAGTCTGCGACACAGTCATTTGAGAAGGCACAAGATAAATTAGGCGGACACACACATGAACCACCGGTGATAATTTCACTGGTACACTTCCTTCTGCGTTTCGTGGAATGGCGAAATTAATCACATTCTCCGCAGATTTATGGATGGAATTTCGATGACCTTGGAGTCACAATTCAACAATGTCTCTGTGAGGCCCTCTATTTATCCGGTCGCACAAATGAGGCCTCAGAGAACCTACTGCTTGTGCTGGATGGAGGGATAGATATAAACAGCCCGGTCGCTACGCGGGTTCATGGTAAGGGTATCATTTTACCTGTTTTTCTGTCGCGTCTGAAATCCGACTGTAGATCTCATGCAAAAATGCCTTTCTACGCTGCAAAGTAACAACAACGCGAGTCAGGATGCATCTCGTCACAATAGTGCGCTGATGCCTCGGGACGTGTCGCACTCGCCACACGTTTTGATGGCGCTCTTGGAAAAGTGGACAGAGTTATCATTGGAAACTGGAACCTGGAGTGATGCCCTGGAGGCTGCTGTTGAAGTGAGTATTTTTTCTTAGTATCTCTTCTGTCATTGACATTTGGCATTAGTTTACGCTCCCGAGATTTACTATCTATCAGGTTATGTGTGAACACCTCCAACAAACGAGAAACCGTGTAGCAGATGCAGTCGATTGTTTTCACCAGATGCGTCGTGAGGTGGCACGGGAGGTAGACGAAATTTGGGCACGGGGTGAGTCCCAATGGATGTAGGATAACTAACACCTACGTGACCATTCTTTGTCAGATTTCATATCTCAGTGTCGTAAGAAACTTGAAAGACTCGGAGATATAGCCATGAGCGCTGGGAAATACGATAGGGCAAACAGGCGGTACACATCCGCGCTGTCATTGAATCCCTCTGCCCCATTAATGTTGTTCGTTGGGAGAAGTGAGGCGCGTGCAAAAATGGGCATGTGGGAAGATGCATTGAAGGATGCAAACGATGTAACTTTTTCGACTCGCTCCGGCTCATGCTTGCTAATAGGTACCTCTTAGGCGATCAAGGTTGATCCGTCCTCACCGTCTGGCTACGAAATGAAGCATGAAGCCTTACGCGGTGCAGGTTCTTACAAAGAGGCCATAAATGCATTTGAAACGATGGTGTTAAAGATGTCGGAATCATCTGATCCGGAGATTCGCAGTGAGTGTGACCACATTTATTTGCATATGTCTATTAACATTTCACGTAGGCCGCTCTCTGGATTATGTCAAGCCTAAGCAAGTCGAAGAAAATATCGATCGAACTTTTGCGGATGTTACTCGTGAATTTCCTCCTGTACTCATTGATGTCATGTTCGGTCGTCTCTGCGGCAAGTCGGCTCAGCTTAAAGCGTTCAAATCAAGACTAGAATTCCTGGAGCTTATCTCGTCCATGACCACAGAAATCAACTATGCACGGATCAAGAAAGAGGTCGAAGAATTTTACCGTTATACCACGTTTTCACACACCTGGGAGGAAAGGGAACCACTATTTGAAAAAGTGACCAGAATCCTGGTGTACGATCTCGAAGGGTCGCCCACTCACGACAAACTTCAAATGTTCTGTCACATTGTGAAAGAGACTGGATGCAGATGGGCATGGAGCGATACCTGCTGTATCGACATGAGGGATCCCAAAATACTCGAAGAAGCTATCATAAGTATGTTCAAGTGGTATGAGGGCTCAGTGACGACGATCGTCTTCCTCCGTGGTGTTAACCGACTAGCGCAGCGTGGTGCTCTGACAGGGAGCATATGGAATAAGCGCGGATGGACACTACAGGAGTATCATGCTTCGAAGGTGGTCCGGTTTTATACCGAGGATTGGACACTATACCTTGGAATTGACGTGTACAATCACAAGGACTCCCCGGAGATCATCTCAGAGATGCAGGAGGCAACTGGTGTCTCAGCACAAGTGCTGGTTGCACTCCGACCGGGGTTGGATAGCATACGGGAGAAGCTTCGTCTTGCTTCAACACGACAGACGACGCGGGTCGAGGATGCGGCTTATTCATTGCTCGGAATTTTTTCTCGGTCGTTATCGGTCCGATATGGCGATGGGGACAAGGCACTCGGGCGACTCCTGGCTGATTTACTTACAGACTCCGGTGATACTAGTATTCTCGCGTGGAACGGGGTCCCCGGAAGCTTTAACAGCTGCCTTCCGGGTAACATCAATGTATTCAAACAGCCCTCTACCTCGCACATTCCGTCGAGTATCGCGGATGCAGAAATGAAATTAATTATTACTAGATATCACAACTCTCCTCTCGACTTCAGGTTGGCCACAAAGTTATATGACCGACTTCATGAACTTCCCGTGCCGTCTTTTGTAGGAGGGCGTGCTAAACTTCCATGCCTCGCTTTTAAGCTTGGGACTCCACGACTCTCCTCTCAGAACGCACCGGTGCCCAATGAACACGTTTTCCGTGCACAGTCAAACGCTCTAGGGATTGTGACGATCGTGACCGAGGAGGATATCTCTCTACTCAGCTCCCTGTACCTCATCCACCCATGGACCGACTTTTTGCTTGACAGAAAACCTGTAACGGAAGCGAGAACTGCGTTTGACGAACGGCCTACCACAGCTAGGGGACCGTTCAGGCCTCCTTCAGCTATGTCACAGGGGGAAAAGCAGCAGGAAGTGCTTCGATTCATCGCCCGACTTAGACAACCGTTCGGTGCCCTCTTGTTTAAACTGAATCGCCAAAACGTGCAAGAATATAAGAGGGTCGCTGCGGGGAGTCAAATCTTTGTTCAGGTGGAAGACTTGACGACGATGGTGCTGGCCAAGCTTATAGACTGTGTACAGATGTTGGACGTGATCTGATCTCGTGTTTGCAATTCACTCTCTTAATCTTTTCGAACTGGGTTCGCTCACTAAGAGTACATGGGAGATACCCGGCGCGGCCGCGCAGCGTGGTCACCCCGCTGGTCACCCCCTGGTGATACATCCAAATATGTCCGATCTGTCCGCGTCAATCATGGCATCCAACCCGGGTGTCGCCGTCAGAAAAACTTTGCTAGTCGAATTTTGGACTCATCAACATGGCAAAGCAGGTACAATCGTCGCTCCCACAATACATACCCGGCATAACCCATGGTCTTTTTTTTGGACCAAATTGACAAACAACGTTAACAGGAGACTCACCGTATGATCAGTTAATAACAACATTTTGATGCCATTCATGAGCGTTTTCAAGATGAGATGGGGCCACATTCGCTTTGATTCATCTGGCAATCCACAGTACACCGAACTGAGCAATGGTTCGAAATCCGAGGCTGTCTGAGATAGCTGGCAGTAATGATGTTTGACTCAAAGGAAATATCAGGTTTTAAAAATTTAATTCTTCCCTTGGTTGTGGCCCGTGGGCACTCTCTTTCGGCTAATGTACAACTATTATACCATCACTTGCTTGTGTTGTCAGATGGCTCTCAGACCCAGGGAAAAATGTTACTGTCAAATGGCCTGTGACACTTTTGATGACAGAAAGCTACCAGGATGAGTGGGTGTGTTAGATTGAGCTTATGTGTTGTGGTACTATGTGTTGAACGAACACTATTAGATAAGTAGTTCACACGCATGTAGTATATAGTTCAAACTCCTATGCTAAGTTCCAACAGAGACTTAACCAGTAACCACTATATTGTGCAGTAACCCACCAAGCCTTATCCACTGAGTACCAGCAACCCTTTCTCAATGGATGTTGCTATGCCATACTCTCAACAGGCTATGAGCCCTGGTGGCTAGCATTTGCTTGCTGGAGAGTTGAGCACAAGCTCCTTTCTATTGCTATGGCACCTGCTGATTGCTATGGTTACCTGGATATGTGCTAATATACCTTTGCAGTCTCTTCCAGGTTTGCTGGTCAAAAGATTACACCTGGGGAAGAGGGTGAACTTATGCTGGATGTCACTGGTCACCTTAATTGGCTTAACTGCCAGCTGGGAGAGAGAGAACCTATGCTGTTTTGTTTTCTCCATTCTCACTTCAATGCTGACAAACAATGTAGATCTCAAAACATGTTTTTATCCAAGAATGTAAAAATGCCTGTTTTTAACAGTTCCAACTTCAATGCCTGGTAACCTATCATGAAGGCCTACCTTTAAGCTTCTGGTGCTTTTTGGAGCATGTACCTGTCTACTTCTGATATGTTGGATGAAATGTCCACCTCAGAGTAAAAGAAGGACTTTATCAATTGGCACAAGGCTAACAATCAGCTAATCAGGTCCATCAAGCTTCATATAATGGACAATATCCATCAATGCTTCTCCCAAACAATGGCCCAAGAATTAATGGAGGCTATCAAGGCAGAATACCAGAGCCTCTCCATTGCTGCCATCTATATGCTCTTTTAGGAGCTTCTAGATATCATAGTCCTTTTCTCCTTGCATCTTGCTCTGGCTTTAACGAAGGTCACTACTCTCTTTGGTCACCTTGAGCAGATGGGATATAAATTCCCTGAGAATATCCAGTCCATGCTGGTCCTCACCAAACTTCCCCCTACAATGGACATCATCTTGCAAATGATGGCATAGGCCAAGAAGGTCCTCAAGATGAATGAAATCCACAATGTTGCCATTTTCTTGTAGGAATCCTGCTTCTTGTCAAAAGGGAAATCAGGCCAATTGGCCAACAAGGTTTTTACTATAAAGCAGAAGAGCAAAGAGCCCATGTTTCAGCAGCAACAGCAGAAGCAGCAGTAGCAACAAGATGGCAATGACAAGAAGGGTTATCACCAGAAACATAGAAAAGAGGGTGACAAGTCAAAGTCCCAAGCCAATGCTGCCACTTTGTCATTGGCAAAGACCCTCCAGATAGCTTTTGCTGCTTTCTCACTTTGGGCATCTTATACAATGGGCCCCACTCCTGCCATGGACCCTTGAGTCTTGGCACACTGCTTCATCTGCCTATACCTGTTATGGATTTCATAAGAACCCACTAACACTTGAGTTAACATTGGGGTGAAACCATTATTACACCCTCCCCACTCATGTTTGAGTTGTCAATGTGAATGAATACTTGTCTGATACCTCTGCAACTTGGGCCATATCACCTATGGCAGTTGTCCCCTTCACCTCCACCTTTCCCTGTCTGACTAGCCATTACACTAGGATTGGACCATTATGCTATGCTCTCCCCTGATATTGGATCAAGATCTGATATCTGTTATGCTTATATATCAGTGCATGTTGCCCGACATGGACTTCCTTTGTGATTGGATGTTCCCTTGACCCTGATCTATTAGCAGATATATTGTTCCCACACAGTGAGTAGATGCCATGCTTCTTCTGTTCTCATGGCTTACTTTTTATCTCCTATGAGGTGTGCTTCTTGCTTCTAGAGTTTAGAGCTTACTCTTGGGTTTAGGGTATTTCCATACAAAGCACATTAGGTAACCTGGTCTGTGCACAATCCTAGTAGGTATATATAGGGTAGTACTTAGTCCAGCTGAACCCTAAGTTCAGCTTTAACATTGATCCCTTGCTTGTACCTTGCCTAGCATTAGGCATTATTGATCTATGTTCTTTTTTCCTTGATGTTTGTGCCCTCATGTCTGATCCCAGCAAGATGCTCTTCAAGACTTTGGGTAGTGATATCATAGAGAGATAGCCTGCAGGCAGGTGCAGGCAAAATTATAACAATACCAAGGTGCTGAAGGCTCTGCTGCTAATCCTTAGATCAAGCAGGCTTTCTCTTTTGCACACCATATGGGCCTCAAGCCTTCTTGTGAAACTGTGTGGTGCATAGACATGCACATGATGGCCAGCACTACACCAGAAGTGTTATGTTTTATTCCCTCAGACTTCTTACCCTTTTCCTGTTCTTTCCTTTTTTGAACATATGATAACCTTTCCATTATCTTGACTGATTTTCCCATGATCAGACACTATCTCCATTTCAGGCCTTCACTTCTTGAATGCCTCATACCCCTTTTATCTTCTTTGATTGATGGTTGCATAGTTACCATTGACTATGACTATGACTTGACTCAGGATAAGTTACTTCACAGCAGACATAGCTTGGTCTGTGCACCATCCAGATACCTACTCAGATTATAGTGCAGTATACCAGTACTCTAAATTGTTTCTCCTTTGTATCTTGTGACATACTAGTCAATAGATCCTCTGGTTTCTCCAATGCTTGCCTAGCAAACTATTCAGACATTCAACTTCACTGATTCATTGATATAAGTCCTCTGGCTTGCAAGGCAATGATACCTTTAGCATAAAGGCACCAATTCAGAACCTCTTCAAGGCTATGCTCATCTTTACCCAAGCCAAGCATAACAAAAGAAACAACTTCTTCTAGATAGTGCCACCATTATTGTGCACACACCCCCCCTCATCATTACTGTTACAATCCATTATGCAATCCGCTTCGCTTACCATGATATGCTTACGTTATCCATCTCTTCTTCTATCGGACGCTATTTTCGTTCTAGGCTTAGTCATTCGTTGACGGCCTTGTGTCCCCATTTCTCCCACGTTTTCCCCTTGACCCTTCCCCAATGTTTCTAGTATAGCCTACACACAGCTTGGCCTGTTCACTGGTAGAGACAGTATAAATACATCACGCAGTGTACTTTATAGAGTAAGCTAGTTCTATGCAATCAACATAGTTTCCTAGTCTCCCAGGTCCACTCCTAAGGTCTTATCCTAAAAGACTAGGAGTTCCCCTTTATTGCTGTTTGACTCTAACTACAAAACATGTAACAAAAGAACTAGCTTCTCACTAGTTGAGAGCTATCTATGCTCCAACCATTCCACTATGGTACTTTCCCCCTCCAGAATCCTCTGTCTCTACCATGTCTGCAGAAGACAAAGAACTCTATCAGGAAGATCACACACCATCTTCCCTAGTATATCTCTTTCCTCCCATTCCAGACATTATGAATGACCCAAATATTCCCACCCCCCTCAATGTTGCTCCCGCTGTACTTCCAGCACTTCCTCCCTTACTGTTACGGTCTTGCCTGCACCCGCCTGCAAGGCATCGACACCATCCAAAGGTCTTGAAGGGCAAACAGCCGGGATCAGACACAATGGGAAAACAGGAAGAAGAAAGGTAGATTGCAAGACAAGAATGCCTTATGCTAGGCAAGGTACAGGTAGGGGCCGCGGTTAAAGATGAACGTAAGGTTCATACCGC
>JBBPJT010000595.1:0-18709 GCA_038088895.1 Xerocomus potaroensis
TCTCTTGCATGCCTTGCCCTGCTACCGATTGGGACTCCATTGGTCTCAATAATTTCTGCCAAGGAGTACTTCGACAGAGATTACGAGCATCTAACCACACTTTATCTCCGACTTTCCACGGGCGGAATCGTTGTGTAACACGTTGGCGCATGTATTGTTGGGCTAACGCATGTGCACTAAGTGCTTCTTCTCTTGCCTTTGCTAGCCAGGTAAGGCGTTCTGTTAATGCAGGAAGAAAGGTTTGTCCAAGAGGGGGGTAGGTGTGGGGTTCATATCCGAGGATAAGGGAAAAGGGGGTTTGTTTCGTTATGGAGTGAACGGACGCGTTATGTGTGAACTGAGCCATGGGGAGAAGGTCGACCCATTTGGTAGGGTTATCTTGGCAAAAGGGGCAAAGATAAGTTTCCAGTTCTTGGTTTACTCATTCGGTTTCGCCGTCTGTTTGTGGATGATAGGCAGAGGATAAAGCAACGTCGTAATGGAGGAGGCAGGCTAGCTCGCGAGCAAAAGCGGAAGCGAATTGAGGACCACGGTCGGAGATTACTTTATCGTGAAGCCCAACGTGAGGGAACACATGTTGATAGAAGAGGTGGGCTATGCCGGCCGCATCGATAGTTTTTGAGCAAGGGATGAAAAAGACCCCCTTACTAAGGCCATGGTCGACCACGACCAAGACAGAATCGAGGGAACCCACGGGGGGAAAAGTGGTCACAAGGTCCATGGAAATCTGTTGAAATGGGCGAGAGGTGGAGGAGGGGATGGGGGAGAGTGGAGGAACTGTAGGATGGGTGAGGACCTTACTTGCTTGACAAAGAGCACAGCCCTGAATAAAACAGCGAACAAAAGAAGAGAGGCCGGGCCACCAGTAGTCCTGTTGAAGGAGAGCAGTAGTGCAAAAAATACCGCCGTGACCCCCAGCAGGAGAAGAATGAATAGAGGAGACGAGGTCATGACAGGCGGAGAGGGGAACGTAGAGGCGATGGCAGTAATAAAGACAACCGTCGTGAAAGGACCAATCGAGATGGGCGGAACGAGGAAAAAGAGGGGAACCTTCACGCATCCGTTCAAGAGTGGAAAGGACCAGAGGGTTGGAGGAGGAGGAATGGAGGATCTTCTCCTGCAGGGCAACATCGATGAGAGAGATGAAAATGGTGTCGGGGAGGAGCGTGACATCAGCGTTGTCAGAGGATGTGTTGGAGGAAAGGGAATGGGAGAGGGCGTCGGCGGGACCCATGGCGGATCCAGGTTGGACGCTAAAGCGAAGATCAAAATCTTGAAGGAAAAGCATCCAACGAGCTTGTCGACAGGAGAGGCGATGAGGTTGGCAGAAGTAGGAAAGATTTTTATGGTCAGTATAGATAGTGACAGGGAGGCCCGTTCCCTGTAAGTAGTGACGCCATTCAGTGAGTGCGTGAATGACTGCTAGTAACTCGCGGTCATAGATATCATAGTTGCGTTCAGCAGGAGAGAAAGTTCTAGAGATATAACTACAGGGATGTAGATCCCCGTTAACATCTCGTTGCATAAGAATACTGCCAGAAGTGAGAAGAGATGCATCGGTCATGATCTCGAAAGGGGATTGGAGGTCGGAAAGAGAAAGGACAGGAGCTTTGGTAAAAATGGATTTAAGGATAGAAAAGGCGTCAGCACAGGAAGACGACCAATTCCAAGGAACATCCTTCTTTGTGAGATGATGGAGAGGAGCAGCAAGGGAGGCGAAGTTAGGGATAAAGCGACGGTAAAAGTTGCAAAAACCTAAGAAAGAACGGACTCCTTTGAGAGATTTGGGAGGGGCCCACGTAGTAATAGCAGAAACTTTAGTGGGGTCCATCTTGAGGCTATTATGGGCGACGATCATTCCTAAGTATTCCACTTGTGCTACGTTGAAAGTGCATTTCGACAATTTAAGAAACAAGTTGTGTTGTTGTAAATGGCGTAATACCTTGCGTGTTCGTTCGTGGTGTAGTGCGAGATGAGAAGAATGGATAAGAAGGTCGTCCATATAAATGATAAGCCACCCTTCTGCCAAGTAGTCCCGGAAGAAATGGTTCATCATTGCTTGAAACATCGCTGGGGAGTTACATAGGCCGAAGAACATGACAGTAGGTTTGAATAGGCCAAAGGGGGTGATGAAAGCTGCCTTCCATTGGTCTTCAGGACGAATGAGGACATTATTATATCCCCATCGAATATCCATTTTGTGAAAATTGACGATTCAGTGAGCTTGTCAAAGAGATCGGAAATCAATGGAAGAGGATACGCATTTTTGACAGTATGCTCGTTTAGATATTGGTAGTCCTGACACGGGCGAAGATCGCCAGTTTTCTTCGGCACAAAGAAGAAAGGAGATGCTTGTGGTGATTGCGAAGGCACTATCCGCCCGGTTGAAAGGTTTTCATCGAGAAACTTTCGACAAGCAGTTAATTCTGCAGGGTTTAATCGATAGACTTTCCCTATTTTCGGGACAAAATTGGGCGTCAACGTAATGGAATGGTCGAAGTCGTGAGAGGGGGGGAGGGTACCTGATTTGGGTTCGCCAAAAACGTCGGTAAAGTCACTAATAAACGTGGGGAGTGAGGTTTCTGTAGATAAATTTTCTTGTGCTAGGGTCGTAGAAAGCGTTGTATGGGCAATGTGCTGTGGGGAGGGAAAGAATTGTTTTTTCCATTGTCTCACTATCCAAGCGTCTGGGGAGGAATGAAGATATCTCAATAATAATGCATGATCGTCGGAAGCATCTAACTGTGCACGAGAAGGGAGGCTGGGTAAGTGTATCGTCCCTTTCTCCCAGTTGATTAACGGATTAGTTTGTTGCAACCAGGGTAGGCTGAGAATTGTGTATTCTTTTCCTAGAGAGGTCACAAGGAATTCCCATTCAGCCGTCCATCCGGGGACTTCGGCGGTTAGTACTACCTTGTGGGTAATACGTGCTCTTTTGTTATGAGTTCTGTCTACATTTTGCACGTCGAGATGGGTGGAAAGTGGAGTGAGGGGTAAACGATATTTTCGTACAAAGGCAAAATCAAGGAAACTTCCGGTGGCACCGCTATCGATGAGTGCAGAGGTGTTGACTTTATGTGATCCTGATGATAACAAAAGGGGAATGTGCATGGATTTGGTCAATTTCCCGCTAGTATACATGAGGGCCACAGTATTGGATGGAAAGGGTACCGTCAACTTAGTTCCTTTCCTCGTTAAAAATCCACGTCAATGTGGGCTATTTCTTCAGCTCCAGTTTCCTCTGGGGTAGCGCTATAACAAGCCTGCAAGACTTGATGGATCTGCTCTGCCATTGTCCCCTGTGCTACCAAAGTAGCGATATATTGATCTAACCCGGTGGTGATGTTTGTTCTGATGTTCTGCCGGGTAGGGGCTGTATTTCCTCTGTTATTGATTCGCTGGCAGAAGGGATTGTTAGATGATGAATTGGAAGGGTGAGGAACGGAAGGAGGATGGTCTTC
This sequence comes from Xerocomus potaroensis, assembly GCA_038088895.1. NCBI lineage: Eukaryota > Fungi > Basidiomycota > Agaricomycetes > Boletales > Boletaceae > Xerocomus > Xerocomus potaroensis. The sequence continues at coordinate 3,462 of JBBPJT010000595.1, forward strand.
TCGTGGTCGACGCTGGTTCGTCGATCCTCCCTGATGATTACTAGAACGGCATCCGATACGATGACATATGAAACACCTATTCTCTCGAAGGTGTTTTGCTCGGTTAGCTGGAGATAGGAATACTGCGTCGACGTCCATTGCATTTGGATCTCTGGGTCGTCCGACATTAAGGGTTCCCCCAGTTCGTAAGGCACGAATTCGTTGTTGTTGTGCATGGAATTTAGCGGCTGCAGTTACCCATTCTTCGAGGGTAGCTGGTAAGACTCCCATCGAAAGGATCATTTGGGCGATTTGGGGGTCAAGCCCTCCAGCGAAGGCGTCGATTAAGGTGGCATCATCCGTTACGCCAGAACGCGCTGCGTGTAACTGAAAATCGGCTAAATAATTCTGGAATCCCTCTTCTCTATCTTTAAGGTTTTGTCGAGTGTTCAACATTTTTCGTCTCGCTTCTTCCTTAAAGTTATAAGGGTAGAAGGTCTTGCCGAAATCTTCCATAAAGACATCATAGGTCTTTTGAGCAGCAGGAAGGGTAACATTGTTGAGTCTGGTGTACCATTTTTCGGCGAAGGGGACACCTCGCCCTTTTGTGAACTTGCTAAGGGCGGCGAGGATCTTATCCCCGTCTGTTATATAGATGGTGGGATTTAATGTGAAGTAGGCCATCATGGCCATTCCCCAGCTTACGGCTTTCGACGTTTCCCAGTAAAGTCAGAAGGCATGCTGGCCTTTCGCTCGGGAGGGTTGGGAGGAACATTCATAACTGGAGGGGGGGTAGTGCCAGGTAGGGAGGTAATGGAGGGGGAAGGGTGAGAGGGGTAAGTGCAAGTGGAGAAGTCGGGGCAGAGGGAGGAAGATGGTAGGTAGACTGGGTAGGGGAGAAGGCGATGGGGGATCCTCCTTCGTCCTCACTGGACTCTGGCTGAGGTGGAGGGGAAGGGGCACGAAATCGATATCGTGGTGGAATGGCTGGAGCGTTGGTAGCGTCTCAGCAAGGAGAAGCTAGTTCTTTTGTTATGCTTTTGTTGGGCAATGGGACATAAAGATATCTTCTAGTTATTGGAGTAACCCAGCAACCTTAGAAGAGGACCTGGAAGGACTAGGAACTACAAATGTATTGCGTAGAACTAGCTTATCGATATAATACACACGCTTTTGGTATTTATCCTATCCTAAGATGCGAACGGACCAAGCTATACACTACCTAGTTAGGAGTGTAATTCATTGGGGAAACGGTATAGGATATAGGAGTGGGAACAATGGGGAACACGAGGCGGTCAACAGATGACTAACCTGAAAGATGAAATAGCGTCCGAAATGAAACAACATAGCAATGGAAAAGATGTAATGCATAGAAGAGAAATGAAGAGGTGAAACGTACAAATTTGTAACACTTAGGATTCACAAACTTTTATCAACAATTCCTTCCTCACTTCTCTGACATCACCCAACCCCTCCTTGACCTCACAAAGAAGACCCAACTATGGGAATGGAAAGAAAGCCAGCAGAACACCTTTGGTATATTAAAGAAGATATTTCTCTCTCAACTTGTTCTCTAACTTCCAGACTATTCCAAACCTTTCACTATCACAACTGATGCCTCCCTATATGCTTCAGGAGGGGTTCTTCTTCGAACCGACATGAATGGTGCCTGGCACCCTTATGGATACCTTTCTCAGATGTTCTCACCTGCAGAATGAAACTATGATGTATACAATTGAGAACTTCTTGCAATCATCTGAGCCCTCTCCTCTTGGAAACATTTCCTTTGTGGATCTCCCCACTCTATCCAGGTCTTCACTGACCACAAGAACCTGACATATTTCTGTCAACCACAGAAACTAAATCAATGCCCAGCCTGATGGCTACTTGATCTTGCTGATTATAACCTATGCCTCACCCATGTCCCTGGATGTACTCTTACTGCTCCAGATGCCTTATCTCACAGACCAGATCACCTCCCAGATGAACCATCCAACAATGAAAATGTTACCCTCCTTCCTCCTAATATCTTTATCTCTATGATTGACATGGAGCTGTCCCAGATATTTGCTCACTCCTCCTCCAATCCCATTGTTTTCTACTCCCTCCATGCTCTTGTAGAAAAAGTTCCTGCCTACTTCTATTCTAGACTCTCTGACTGGAAATATGATGCAGATACAGCACCCAGAGGACTAACATAAAGATAACCCTATTACTACATTCCTAGTAGATGGACAGCTACAACAAAAGTTATACTATAACAATTGCACATGACTGAGTATTCTATCTAGTTGTGTGTTCCCTGATTAGTACCTGTTTTCCCACAAAAAGGATATGGGTATTTGAGTACCTGGAATCACACTGGCATATAAAGAAATATACATATGCAAGAATACTATGAATGTAGCCCATACAATATGATGTTAATGTACAATGGTAGTGCTTTTATGCACATGCTCTCTAATAATCACTCTGGTCTGGTGCTAGTCATGACTGTGTGCATGCTTGGATTTTCAACACAAGCAGCATAGAGTCAGAAGTTAGTGAGATAATTCTGAAAGCCATCCTTATCACAGAGATTCTGTATAGTCTCATGCATCTTCCTTCTCACCTTTTTTTTATAGTTATAGAGGAAGAATGCCTGCCTAAAGGCTTCCATCACAACATTGTAGGTCTTTTCTTCATTCTTAACCTTTGGGTCACCAATTATGTGATACCATTTTTCTGTGAAAGCAAGTGCTCTTCCTTTATTTATCTTGCTTAAGGCAGTGAACATCTTGACACCATTGTTGTTGTAATGTTTGGGATTCATGGTGAAATAAGCAGTCATCACAATTTCCCAGTGGGAAGCATCTCCATGTCCCCAGAAAAGTCTCCAGGAAGTTCAGCCTTTAGCTTAGATGATGTTCATTCCTCAGGATTAGCCATAGTAGGTGGTGGTGAAAGTAGTGCTGGTGGTGAAAGTAGGGTTGGGGTAGAGATGCCAGATGGTGGGAGAGGGACAAAGGTAGAAAAAGATGGAAAATAGAAGGTAGTAGTGAGGGTGGGGAAAGTGTTGATAGGAGAAGAGGAATCAGGATCTTTTCCAAGTGGTGAAGACAATACTCAAAGGTGATGGTAAATGGTAAAAAGGAGAGCTAACACTTGATAGCTATTGGTAAGGGGAAGCTAGTTTTTCTGTTATGCTTGGTAGAGCTCTAGCTGATACTCTGCTGAGGGAGTTGGTAGACACTAGTCACCAGTGACAAGCTAGGGACCTTAGTGAGAATCAGAGGCTAGGGAACTATGTTGATTGCATAGAACTAGCTTACTGCTACTAGTACAAGGCATGGGTATTTATAGATGTCATAATGCTCCACAGACCAAGCTATACTACTGTGGATGAAGTAAGTGTTGGGGAAGTGAAGCAACAACTGTGTGAATAATAGGGACATGAGGCATTCAATGGAGAACTACCTAGAAATGAAATGAAGCATCCATAAAGGAAAACATGATTGGTCAGAAAATACAAAGGGGAATAGTGACGAATAAAGAAATCGTAACACACTCCCTCATAAATGTTGCATGCTCCCTCGTAAAAATGTATTGCGTGCTCCCTCACGAATGTTGTGCAATTATTGTGCAAACGGCACGTCATAGTTATCTATAGTACAGCCAAGATGACCGCATTCTGTTTCCAAATCCAACATGTGAAAACCTTCTGGATGTCGCCGCCTAATCGCACAAATAGCGTCATTCACAACTTGCGGTTTCAGGAGGCTGTACATACTATGAACGCATCAGACCAACTTCTTTCTGGCCTGGTGACCTCAAAGAATTTGTTCTCGAAGGATGAATTTCAAATATCGGATCTTGCAATTACCTGGTCAGGATGCACTCGTCAGCACACACAACTCCATTCATGATCCACGATACTTGAAGGATCCAATAACAAGGTTGCCTAATTTTCTTCTCAGTGTCTGCCAGTTTTACTAGACGATGGAGGTTTATGCCATTGCAGATGGCAATAAAGAACCTCAACGAGAAGGGTCCACACAAATTTGACCTACCGTGGAGTTAGCACGCTCGGCGCTGAGCGTAGTGCTGATTTCTCGTTTCCAGTTAATTTGCCAAGACCGCCGAGTAGCCTAGAACACGCCCACTAAGGTAGGTGGTTGGAACTTCTGCATGCGGGGATTCCAACTGGATTGTGCGTCTCCCGGCATGGTTCATGTTTCTAAATGTGGGGGCGTGAAAGTGTATAAATACGGGTCCTGGTCAGCCCATAGGTGCATCGATACATCCACTACTATTCGAAAATGTCTGTTCCCAACGGCAAATACATCATCGAGAATGTCGGGTCGGGTTATGTTGTTAACCTTGCCTTCGGTGCCGAATATGGTGCGCTCACTGGTTACACGCCGGACGGTACCAACCAACAGGTATGCATCGACGATGATTTGCATTTGTATAGCAAATGTCGATTTTTCGGCAGTGGAACGTCCAAAATGTTAGTAACGGCAAGATCACCCTCCAGAATGTGACTGGGGGGTACTACGCGAGCACAGAGATTTATACGCGTGTACGTTCGCTCACATATACAAAGGGTCCAAGACTAATATTCATAATTCGACAGGGCGTTCCGCTCTCCGGTTCTCGAAACCCGTCTTTCTGGACTCTCGTGCCGTCCAACAACGGCACTTACCAGTATGTCCCGAATTTCCCTTTTTTTGCTCTTTTGTGATTGATGTTTTGTCACAAGCATCACAGTCGATCAGCTTTTGTGGCGCCTTGCTGGTGACGGTATCAATGCTGCAGTAAGATTATTTTAGCATGTTTTTGTCCAGTCTCTCACATTCGCAACAGATCTTCCTCGACCAGCCCGGGTCTGGCACTTCTGCACAGCTGTTGGAGTGGAAGTTCAAAGCTATAAACTAAGCGTCAGGATCCCCCACATATTATTTCATCTAGGTGATTCATGCCACAAAAAAAACGGATAACGAAAAAAAAAGTGATTTGATTTTTGTATGATGCCGAAAGCGATGTGTAGCAGTTTGTGTTTGATGTGACAATGAGATCCGAATGTGTTTGTGTCTGAATCAGAAGCTGAACTGCCCTTTTCAGTTCTGTAGTACGCCCAGCCATCAGAAAAAAAAAGATTGAGTCCCTTCTGTGCCCGGTATATTCATCCCACCATTTGTAACCAACAGTTTGCGTTACCCGTGCCGACCTCGTCGAGGCGGCGGTCTATGAGTTCTCCGGTGTGAAACACACATGCCGTTACCGAGGCGTTGTGTCAATGGTCCCTAGTCACATGGACAGATACAGTACAAACGAAAGCGGCATAATATTGGACGACGCATACGATAGTATGCAACGAACAAATGTGATAAACACGCACTATAGGCTACAATAGTACTAACTGCACAATCTTTACCTATGCTAGATATTCATATCAGCTAGTATGGTTGGGTGTGTGCGGTGCGGTGCGGTGCGACCTGGTGCGAACTCCAGTCAACTTTGAGCGTCCATAATATTTCTTGTCATTCACAGTAAGTTCTGCATTCCCAACCTCGCGGATCAATGAATCCATTCTTTTCACCAAGAATTTTCTAAGTCTAACCAGATCAGATATAGATTATACCTCAATAAATAAATCGACACTCCCGAGCCATTCGTCGACTCGAATGCGGCGCCAGTCGTGGTCATACCAGCAACAAAACGGTGGTGCCTATACATCCTATCTTCACGGTAATATATCATGAAAAAAGACCGGGTCGGTCATGTAGAAAAGGTGTTGATAGTACGATTAAGATGTCCGCATCCTGTTTCCAAATGTAACATGTGAAGATGAAGATCTTCCGGATGTCGCCGCCTAATCGCACAAATAGCGCCACTCACAACCCGCGGTTTCAGGAGGCTGTACATACTATGAACACATCAGACCAACTTCTTTCTGACCTGGTGATCTGGAAGCCACTCAAAGAATTTGTTCTCGAAGGATGTATTTCAAACATTGGATCTTGCAATCACCCGGTCAGGATGCACCCGTCAGCACACAAAACGTCATTTATGAAAAACCTACGACACTTGGAATTTCTGCAGAATGGACCCAACAACGAAGTTGCCAAATTTTTCTTCTGAGTGTCTACCAGTTCCGCTAAACGATGTTAATATGGAGGCTTATGTGATTGTTGACGGAAATAAAGGACCTCAAACGAGAAGGGTCCACGTAAATTTGACCTACGGTGCAGTTAGTGCGCTTGGAGCTGAGCGTAGTGCTGATTTCCCATTTCCAGTTAATTTGCCAAGACCGCCAAGTAGCCTGGAACATGCTCACCAAGGTAGGTGGTTGGAACTTTCGCATGCGGCAATTCCATTAACCGGATTATGCGTCTCCCGACATAATCCAGGTGCCCAAATGTGGGACATGAAAATGTATAAATACGGGTTCTAGTCAGTCCATGGATGGCATCGATACATCCGCCACTACTCGAAAATGTCTGTTTCCGACGGCAAATACCAGATTCTGAACGTCGGGTCGGGTTATGCTGTTAACCTTGTTTTCGGTCTCGAATATGGTGCGCTCACTGGTTACACGCCAGGAGGTACTGCCCAAAAAGTATGCCTCGACGATGATTTGGATTTGAAAAAGTTGATTGTCTGGTAGTGGATCCTCAAGAATGTTGACAACAAGATCACCCTCCAGAATGGGATTGGGGGGTACTACGCGAGCACGGACATTTATCAGCGTGTACGTTCGCTCACAGAGACAAAAGAATCCAAGACCAATATTCATAATATAACAGGGTGTTCCACTCACTGGTACTCGAAACCCATCTTTCTGGACTCTTCAGCAGGTCAGCAACGGCATTTACCAGTGTGTCAAAAATCCCTTTTTTTTGCTCTCTTGTGGCTGATGTTTTGTCACAAGGATCACAGTCAACGACAACACTCTTGTGTGGCGCCTTGGTGGTGATGGCATCAATGCTTCAGTAAGATATATTTTGTCATGTTTTTATCCGACCTATTCACACGTTCGCAACAGATCTTCCTCGACAATCCCGGGTCTGGCACTTCTCCAAAGCTGTTGCAATGGAAGTTTGAAGCTATAAACTAAGCGTCAGGACCCGCCACATCGCCTCTTGCATTATTTCCTCTAGGTTATTCATGCCACAAAAAAAGGAAAAAAAAAAAACGAATAACGGAAAAAATAGGAAAAAAAAAGTGATTTGATTTTTGTATGATGTCGAAAGAAGTGATGTGTAGTAGTTGGTTTGACGTGACAATGAGATCCAAATAATGTGTTTGTGTCTGTGTCTGACGCAGGAGCTGAGCTGTTTTCCTTTTCCGTTTTAGCTACACCCAGCTACATATCAGAAGGAAAAAGATTGAGTCCCATCTGCACTCAGTATATTCATCCCCCACCGTTTATAACTAACAGGTTTGGGTCATCCACGCTAATCCTCGGAACCTTGACGAGGGGGCAATAGCAGTGGGTCTATGAGGTTCTCCGATGTGAAACACACATGCCGTTACCGTGTCAACGGCCATCGATCATGTAGGTGAATACTACAATACTATTGAAAATGACATAATATTGGACGATGCATGCGATAGTATGCAACGAACGAATGCGATAAATACGCACTATAGGCTACAGTAATACTAACCACACTATGCTAGATATACACATCAGCCACCAGCTGGACCCGTAACGAGCGTCTAGCTCCACGGGCGGCAAACGCACATATACGCATGCCAGTTACCATTTGACCATTATTTAAATGTCATGTTCACGTCCGCAATCCCATCCAGGGGGCACGGAGCAAACCAGCGCTTAGCACGAGATTCATAGCTAGTATGGGTTGCGATAACGACGTCTGTGCATCCGCTTGCCTGTGATGACGTGTACTTCGGAGGATCGCTTTTTCATGCACGTGGATGATGACCCACCGGTTGAGGTAGGTGGCGCAGCCGACGAAGGTGGATAACCTCCGGTAATAGTCGGCAAAGAAGGGGGTGAGGAAACGGAGGAAGGTGGGACGGAGGGGGAAGCAGTGGCATTGCCAGAGGCAGAGGCAGGGCCTGATCCAGTCGAGGATTCAGACCCAGAACCACCTGACACGAAGCTAGCGACCTGTGGCCCAGGAAAGGTGTACGTGAAGCCAGGATTGTAAACCTGGCGAATATGTAAATAAAGCTGAGGAAGACAGTCCGGACACTGGACTTACGTTCGGAGTCAAGATACCGGGATCGGTATCGGAGTAGCCACCCGGGAGGGTGACTTCTTCACCGCTCGAGGGCTGACCCGCTTGAGAACCACCAACGGACAACTGGATGCAAGAAGGGTAAAATTCTGCACCGCCCGGACTCATGGCAAGTTGGAGCGCGATTATCTCAGAGCGAAGCAGATAGTTTCCTGGAGCGAGGGTGCTGGGGATGGTAACATTTGCTGGTGACCCAGATTCTGCACGGTGCGTGAGCACTAGTTTAGCAGCAAGTGAACAACTTGGAACTTACTAATCTCAGCCTGGTACCATGTTTTGCCGTCTGATTGGAGGCCTTCCTCTGAAATTTTGAACCATTCGGCATTACTCGAATTGAAACTCGCACAGGAACCCTTGCAATCGGCCATGTAGTGCATGATTGGGCCCGTATCGTGAGGCCACTAGGAATAGATAAGCATAGGTCTTGCATCAGTGACAAAAAGCTTACGGGGCTATCCCCAGTAGTGCCACCAGCCCAATAAACCAGGACAGTGCTACCGGGATTGGCGGAAGCGACATCGGCAGCCAAGGTAGCCCCCTGGCCACAGTTGAGATTCGGATTGGAAGCGCCCTTGACGGGGCTATTTGTGTTGATCTGACGGATGACAGACTTTATTGTTGGAGTGGTACCAACAGGATTGCCTTGGTAAACCGTGCCATCGATGGAGACCTTGGCGACAAGGCCGTGCGCTGATACAAAGATGGGGAGGAAGAGGAGAGAGAACAACGTTGACGTGAACATGATCGAGTGTTGAACCCGCGCAGCGAGTAAAACAACAGACAGGCCTGGAAAGACGAATGAAAAGACCGTAAGAACCCGCGAGATAAAACGCGAGGAATGAGGAATGAAAGAAAGGCTGGTCTGAGTAACAGAAAGAAAGGTGGGCTTATAAGTATCACTTACCTTGTAGTGCATTTTACAATAACAATTGGCAGAAACAATGGGACGAGAATGGCAGTGGATCCACGTCGATGCCATTATGGGTTGACTTGGCAACCGATGCTTTTGTTGAAAACTGGCTCAATGACAACAATACCTCGTAACGACACCAGTGGAGCAGATGACTTCACTTAGTATGCTGGCTTCGCATACAAAACAGCTCAATAGCTCAGAGGTCGGCGTTGATGGTTGTGTCGCTGTGCCGTGCTTTGTACCGTATATATTTGCATGCATTAGCTAATGTCATAACAAAGGCAATTCAACAGCTCCGCTTCTCATATTATGATTGCGGTCACCAGCACATTGGGCTAAAAGACCGTGGCCCTGTTGGCACAGGAAGTAGTTGACCTGTCAGTCAGTTGGGCGGTTACCAGCTCGCCGTCCAAACGTTCCTATTTTGTCTCATATTCAGTATGCTGCAGTCATTCATATTGATATGAGCTGTTTGTCTCATTCTATACTCATGTCGCAGGTGTTGGTTTGCATGCCATTTGCCTCTTCCAATGGTCAACACACTCCCATTCACTGAGTCAATCATGTTTTTTATACGGATCATGCATGAGACAAGCAGGGTAGCAGATCATCCTAGGCACCGAGGAAATCCGTTGATCGATCTGTATTTTCACCGACCTCATAGACCTATGCAGGGCGATCACCGCATGGGGAACAATCCAGACGCCCTGCTTCGTCCATTATATGTTTGTAGAACTCGGACGTGATCTTGTTCATCTCTCCATCATCCACCGCCCACATCGTCCCGATAACCGAACGAAATCCAGCAAGTTACGTCGCGGAGGCGGGATGGGTCTCCGACGGTCGTGCGACAAGCGGACAGGTACGCAAATTCGGGATTCTCCAACTTATACCAATAATATGCTGGATTGCGGAACGTCCGTCGTGGAGTGCGAACGCGGACTTGAATGACTCATTTTTACCCAGCTCGTCAGCGGCCCCAGAAATACAAGATTCTTCCCCTTCGATGCACCTGAATGCTGCAAGACGGTGTACAGATCTGAAATACCCTTCTTACCCTTTCTGAATGGTGTGGCAGCATGCAGGGGCAAAAGGGAAAAGTCAGTGGTAGGACACCACCAAATACGAGACTGAGGCGGAGTTTTTGGGCTGCAGGGCACCAAAGATGCAAGAAACAATGCGGTCCCAGAGCCCTCCCAAAAAGATGTGGGAATACAAGTACTGATCGGGGAGCGCGCGACTAGATAGATAATCTCGGTCGTGCGCGTGATGCAACGGACTGAGGTGTTCGAGTACGAACTATACATCTTATATACTGTTCTACAGAATCATATGCTAAAGAGCTGGGTATTCAAGTACCCGGAATCGCACTGGTATATACGTACGCGAGAATCCTACGAAGTTCGTCCATACGATATGACGTCGATGCGCGACTGTGGGGCTTTCGTGCATGCGCTCTCCGGTAATAGCGTCGCTCCGGTGCCGGTCGTGACTGCGCGCGCGCTTGGAATTCCAACAAAAGAGCCCAAGACCCCTGGTCATGTCCATGCTTTTCGCAAGCTCAATCGAGGTACGCAGCTTCGAAGTCAGTTCTCGAACATCTTGTTTTGTGACCAATGGAGGAATATGCACGGGTCCCTTGTCGACGGACGAAACAAGCATATCGCAACTGTACTCGTTAGTATTCGCGATGATAACAGGTCCACCACTGGCTGCATGTCGGAGATCGGAGTAGAGTGAGGGATGAAGAAATCGCGAGAGAGACCAGGCAACTCGTGAATTTTGAAATCAAATTTTGCAATTCCAAGTCAAGACTGCAGACGCGATCGTGTTGGTCTGAACCAGGTGAGTGGAGGGCCATGTGGATGACCGAAGCCTGACGTGTGAACTCATCTGCTATCAAGCTTCCTTCTGGGACTGAAACGATGGCGTTGTCGGCTGGCGAATAGAGACCGGCGAGCTATCCCCAGAAAACCCAACGACCTCGATCGAGAGGTTCAGCAACCTGTTGGAATTCCAAGCGCGTGCGCAGTCACGACAGGCACTGGACCGGAGCTATTACCTGAGAGCGCATGCACGAAAATTGCGCGCCGACGTCATATCGTATGGGCTACATCAGGAATTTTACAAGAATCTTATTGAGCTAATTTCGACTAATTCTGGCTAATTCTGGCTAATTTCACACAATTAGTCAACATTTAGTTAAATTAGCTGGAATTAGCTGAAAATTAGCAAAATAAGATTCTTGTAAAATTCCTGATGCTTGTGGCGGCCAATGCAATAATCGAGCGCAGGTCAACTGTACCACAGACAGCATGGCGTGTAAACCTCTAGCCAGCCCCGAGTCCAAGTGGGTGGAAGATGGCATATCCGTTCACCGCTATGGTGCAGGCCGCAAGCGAAAACAGCGATACTGTTAAAGCATACCATGGTCGACCGCACCTACCACGCTCGGAGAATTAGAACAGTTAAACATGGCTTGGTTTGGCTAGCGCGCGCGTCCCATCCGTCCCGGTAGAGACAGACAAAAATGCGCGACACTACCTTGCCGCCCCGATACCATTGCAGCTTGGCCTTCTCGATGACCGGCGGCCACGTATGATGAGCTTTGGCCCAAAAATGTCTAGCTGGCGTGCTGTTCAAGCCTAAAGTCCCCCTCACGCAGATACGATGCTACCACGCATCCTTTTGGCATCTCAATGTGAGCGGGAAGTGGCAGAGAGCGGGTGTTTGTCGGCTGATTGTTATGCGATGCCCAGGTACACGAATTACAAACGGTATGTCTGATCTCTCGGGTGCCCTTGTGGATACTTACCGCCTCCTTCGTCTTATCTAGCGTTCACAACGCCACCACGTTTTCTCTTTCCGCTTGGTATTTTGTGTATGTTCCCTTTAATTGTCCATTCTGTGCGTCCCACCCAATCTCACCTGACCAGTCGATGCTCCATTAGCATTCACCCTCATACAGCCTTCCGACATGCACGCCCAACTCCTTTTGCGACCGACTGTCAGTATCGTCTGAGATGGATTGTTTAGCAGAAGTCTAGAATTCGATCTGCATTCAAACTGCATCCTTTGAACATTTGATCCTCGAGCTCGATGAGACCAACAATTTGTAGGCCGATACATATTGAATATTAGCAATTGCGGAAAGGGATAGAGAACGAACCCGTTCGCGCTGTACAGCGATTTAGCCACATAGACTGAAATTGCTATTGTCAGAATTTCTAAACCACTGTGACGGCCGACAACGCTTACGGGTGATAGTCACTAACATGCCCAATTAGTGGCCAGGTCAAAAAGATGACGAGGGTGAAAGACTGGCGGAACAAGCTATATAAATATCTCAAAAACACTGACGAAATGAATTTATGTGCGGGCACATTACCCCCAAAACTAGCATAATAGCCTTCTTGCCGCTGGCCGGAGCGGTATAAGTAAACAAGACAGGAATTTCGGAGAGACGGCATACAAGAGTAGATTCGATATGCGAGAAAACCCTGGGCGAGTACAACAGCCATTGCCCACGAGATATCAGCACCTGTTCTGTGCACGAAAAAAGGATTACTGATGGGAGTGCCTGTTCTGCCTTGCCCAGTGGCGCCGGACATGATATTTCGCCCAAAACGGTCAAGCAATCTTGATATACTGTGGAGTTCAAGGATACTCAAAACGTCGCCGTCACTTCCGTTCTGTGGCAAGAATAGTGGATCGATAGACGAAAGTTCATCAGGAATTTTACAAGAATCTTATTTAGGTAATTTTTAGCTAATTCTGGCTAATTTAACTAAATTTTAACTAATTTCAACTAATTGTGTGAAATTAGCCAAAATTAGCCAAAATTAGCCAGAATTAGTTGAAATTAGCATAATAAGATTCTTGTAAAATTCCTGATGCTTGTTTGAGAATAACTGCTTATACCTGTCCGTAGGCAGAAGATGTAAAGGCCACGTTCGCAAATGGCGTTCTGGTGGTGACGTTTATGTTACAAAGGCCCATTCTTGAACAATTGCTACATCGCTTTACAATTCAGCTGATATGGTAGACGCGATTCGTGAGCATGGCTTTACTCCGCAGGTACGCAGTAGTAGGAGAATGCCAGCGAGCATCAGGGCAACCTAACACTCCTGGATTTCAGGTCTCGAACAATTCCGGGGTGAACATTTGGCAGGGCGGTCGGCGACGACAGAAAACATGAAGACTGAGCCACTTAGTGCAGATCTAATTTAACGTGGTTCACGATTAGAAGCTTTAGTCTAACTTTCAAGTTACATATGGGGTCTTCTGAGGGATTCCTTCCCGGATCAGTTCTTGCCTAAAAAAATGAACAATAACAATCCTGCCATTGGACCACGAAATGCTGCAGATGAAAAGATAGCCGACGATTGTGGATCCCGAATATAAAAGAAAGCATTAGTTGAAACAGTCAGAAAACAACTACAACATGCCTCTCGAAAGTGTCCCAGATCGCTTCGATGACGCCATGCACGAAAGACTTGATAGGGCCGTGAACGAATATGCCCAGCTCGACGAACTTCCTACTACACTCACGCTCCGTGACCAAAAATTTCTTCTCCAATACATTGTCTATCATTCAAATGGACATCTGGATCCCAAATTCTGTCAACTCCGGGAGGCGGGGGCATTATTCAACACCTGTGGGGAATTACGAGACATGCTTTCGTCTGCTTGGGATCGCAAATCATACCGCGAGATTCGAAGCCTCGGTGTGTATCTGTCCATTCACAGCTGATAGTTTGTTCATCGTTCCCACTAGCTATTCTGAAGACAAAGAAAGCGAGTGCAAACAGTGAGCATTTTCTATCTCACTGTCTGTCTAGCGCCATGGATTCACCGTATTCTAGCTTTGCGTCAGAACCTGTCGACGTCCTTCAAAGGGAACTATTTTGGTGCTGCCGTGGATGGCTTCTACGACTATCTCACACACAACGAGAAGTTGTTCAGGGGCCGCGACTATTACGCCAAGTTTTGTTCCATCGTCCAGAGTTCAGGCACAGGAAAATCGAGGATGCTAGCCGAGGTAGTCGTCCATTCCTTCCAGTATCTATAATGCACGTCGCTAAACACACAGTCAGTTGTACACGAAGGATGTCATTGTCATTTACATGACTCTACGCGAGAAGGAAGACAATCTGAGTTTTCCTCCTCGAGATACCATCCCGTCAGACATCCTGGCCGGGCATCTCAAAAGCGAGGGGCAATATATAGCGACCTGCTACGCGTTTTTTGCCGCCATTTTCAATACAGTTGAGGAAAATCTCTCGAAGGGGCATGCAACCCGAGGTGGGAAAGTGGGCATCATGCAATGGGCGAGGGAAATGTGCAACTTGTCCGACCCGCCAGTGTCTACCGCAAGGATGGATTTCTTCTGGAAACTTTCCGAAAACTACGAAAAGGTATGAATTATGTATCGTTCTGCATGTCTCGCCGCATGTTGATGATTTGACACAGGCCCATGCGAATCTCCTTCATGCTATCGATAAACGTCTTGGAGAAACACCTTCGGATTCGAGAAACCAATCGGACCGTCGAGCTACTAATGCTGAGCTCATTGCCATTCTCGAGAACGCTTTTTCAAAAATGGCGGCCTCCCTCGAGAGGATATTCCCTGAGCATTCCGCTAGACCAAAACTGGTGATTGCGATCGACGAGGCAGAGCCTCTCACGCTAGGGTCACATGGTTATCGACCTGCAGATGTTTTCTGTAAAGTTGTGGAGGAGTATTCACGCATTGATAAAGGCGTGCATGCGGTCTGGGTCGTCTTTGCTTCTACGACGTCCAAGGTCGCCGATTTTTCGCCGCCGAATAAGTTTTGTCAGTGTGGCATTTCGTCCTTCGAGGTCCGCACACTCATTCGTCATCTAGATAATTCTAACCGTGTTGCTGTATACGGCGAAAAACTGTTCCCGCCTTACACTCAGCTAGGATGGGACCAATACGCACCGCCGCTTGGGCAAGTAGATATCGAGAATATCTCGCAGGTCAAGCACATCGCAGGCTTCGGAAGACCCTTGTACGGCAGTCTTCACCGATTGCTAACCACTGACCGACTCGATCATCATTTGATAGATGGTTATCACTCAAG
>JBBPJT010000596.1:0-18708 GCA_038088895.1 Xerocomus potaroensis
CTCTTCACGACCCGATTCGATGCCAAGGCGGAGAGATGATACTTGTTACACTGGAGTTTACTCGTCATGTCTCCGCGATAGTAATTGTGGGCGGGGATCATAGAGGCACTTGTCTTCTGTTTTGATTGATGTCAACAAATACGATTGAACTACGTTTGGCTCGTTGAAAGGCCCGGGAGGGACCTACCCCGCTTACGGTTGAATCCAAAGCATGCTCGCTACACACCGTGAGTAGTCCAATGGAGACCGTTGGCATTGTCACGTTGTGTTTTGGATTCAAGTACAAACAGTCGATTCCCCCCGAAATCGAAAAAGATTGTAGATATAATTTACGATGATCTGCTTGTTCACAGGGATGGAAAGCTGATCGTTCTCGAACGCACTTGGACTTGGACCCCCCGGATAATTCCGATTGTCGATAAACGCCATCTGGGTGAATCCAGATGGCGAGGTCATGGAGGTGCCAGTATGGGTGATGGAGGCGGTGGTAATGTAAATCAAGGGTGGTAAGATTTATCTGGATTCTCTGCGATCTGTGGACCGAACGAGTTGGTAAACGGCCATGGAGTACAGGCAGGCATTAATGCCGTACGCGAGGGTGCTGAGGAGGGCACCTTAAAGCCAACAGCGTTCCGAGAAAAGGGTCTGAGAGCTTTCGTTTGGGACCCAGCCTGAGTTGGTCGACATGTTCACCGGGTAGGCTGAGGGAAACGAGGGAGGGGTGGTTTGGTGACGAACCCGACCTAATAACCAGCCTATAGCCTTCCGACGCTTCAGTTGAACAGCGTCTAACACTGTTATTGTAATAACTGATGGTAGTCGCTACCGTCGAACGGCATGACAAACGGGCACGGAGCTCATGCCTGATATACTGTATGGCCTCACCTTGGGGCGCAACCTGCCAGCCGAGGCTGGTGTGTCCTGATACTTAAAATGTATGGAACGCGTTTCACGACGAGACTGTTGACAAACTGTTGTGTCGAACAAGCAGACGCACAGAAAAATGACCCTTACAAGTTACCACACCAACATCAACGATGTCTGAACGTACCGGAAAGATCGATTTCCATTACGCTGGTGCGACGTACCAGACCTGGTACAAGGTCATCGGTGACCTCAAGTCTGGTGTTACGCCCGCCGTAGTGCTCCACGGCGGCCCCGGTATCTCTCACCCCTACGTCCTCCCCTTCACAGACCTCTATACTCGCTTTAACATCCCACTCGTCTTCTACGACCAGATCGGCATCGGCGAGTCCACCCACCTCAAAGACGCACCCAAAGAGTTCTGGACCGTCGATCTCTTCATGGACGAGCTCGATAACGTGCCTGAACATCTCGGTATCAAGCACAACTTGATCTGTGCGGACACTCGTGGGGTGCAATGCTGGCGGCGTACTACGCTAGCCACAGGCACCCAGCCGGGCCACGA
The DNA here is from genome assembly GCA_038088895.1 of Xerocomus potaroensis. Taxonomy (NCBI): domain Eukaryota; kingdom Fungi; phylum Basidiomycota; class Agaricomycetes; order Boletales; family Boletaceae; genus Xerocomus; species Xerocomus potaroensis. Next base: position 1,430 of record JBBPJT010000596.1, read on the forward strand.
TGTCTCGTGCTCGCGAGCGGTGCGCCGTCCATGGCCCTCTGGGTAAAAAGCGTTCGTCAGCTGGTGGCAAAATCGCCAAAGGATCTGCGAGAGAAGTTGGAAAAGCACGAGAGGGAGGGGACGATGGACGACCCGGAGTACCAGGAAGCGATAATGATCTTTGACAAGCAGCACGTCTGCACGCTCGATCCATGGCCACAAGAACTCCTCCAATCGTTCGCCTCCAAGGAGGCTGACCCGACCGTCAATCGGGCGACGTGCGCACGGTCATGCCGCCCACGTTCGTGCAAGGGCCGACGTTGCGCTGTGTGGAATGGGAGCGTCCGGGTCCACCATCCCTGGGACGTTTAAGGAGTGGTCCTGCCTGGATCATATCTACACTATCACGGTTCAGACGCTGTTGACGAACGGCGCGGAAGATGAAGCGCGGGATGTAGCCGTCGGGCCACTTTTCGAGAAGATTCCACACGTGCGCCGGGTGACATTTGCCCAAAGCAATCACATGGCCCACATGGAGGAACGTGAACGTTTACAGTCGTAGGATCGTTTTTGACGCAGGCGTGAACGATTGCGGACTGAGATGCCAAGCGATGGGAAGGCGGTGTCATCGTGTCGGAGGTCAGGAAGATTGTTTCAGGTAGTGACAATTTCACACCTTGCCAGACCGGTGTATCTTAGCGTATCCAGAAGTTGGCTATTGTTGTATATTCCCTTGAGCTGGTTGTGTGGACGGCCGTGGTATGTTTGTCAACCAAGCATTATGGTAGTTTGCACTTTACCCGTCCTTTTATGGTAATCATTACATAAACTCAGAGCGTATACTAATCAGTATTGCTGTGACCAGGGCCCGGCCCTGGATGTGAAAGAGAGACATGTGAATGGTGAACACACTTGTGAAGTATCTTGTATATGACACAGCATGCTGGATCCACCAACACAAGCTGGATCATGATAAAGAACTCCAAAGTGTACAGCACGAGTCCCAAGCACCTGTCCCAACAAAACCCACGGCGAGAGTAGCACCAGAACCGTCATCCGTCAGAGCCCCATTAATCGCGGGCAGCTGACGAGAGGATATACGGTTGCTCGACGCAAGGGACAACATGCCGACTGCTATTGAGAATGCATACCATACCTTGCAACTACGAATGCAGTGCGTCATTGAATCAGAAATCATTAACCGGACTTCACAACACTACGACGGTCGACGTACAACTGTGGGATCTCTCCGTCCCATCATCCACACGCAACGCAATGAAAGAGAACGAGACGTACCATAAGAGAGACATAGGTGGCCGAGCTGTTAGACACTGCAGGGAAGTCGATAAGCCACGTCGAATACAAATAAGCGCCAGCACTCGCGATACGTCTGAGTGATCACCGCTAGCGGAACGATCAGAGGACCTTGGGTATTCAGGATCGTGCTTTCCATATCAACCATACTTCATCTGGAAAAGGGAGGATATGATTCCAAGGGAGTATCGCAGGCATGCGCACTGTCAGCTAAGCCAAGACGCAGGGTATTCGACATACCACAAGCCCGACCGCTGAGTCACACCAAGACATACGATGGACGATTCGGAGCTATCAGCAAGGGGTACGCGTCTCACCATAGCAAACATTCGTCAACCTCCTGTCATGGTATGCGATGCATCATCCTGCCCTTGTAAAACCTGATTCGGGATAGGAAACCATTCACACATCGTTATTATAAGCTTACGATTCGCCTTGCTTTCGAGTAGTGCAGACTCCCCCCAAAGCTTCGGCGAGACACAAAGTAAGCTACACAACTATTTATTACGCAAGCATTACATGCCTCTTCCTCCTCTTGGATATACTGAGCGTGCGTTTTCACAAACACCATACCGTCATGCAGCTGCGTGCCTCAAACGCTCTCCTTCGTGAGCGCGCCCATCGCGGTGTGCTGCTCACCCTCTAACTTCTCCCTGCTCATCATCGCTCCCACGACTATGGTAGGATGATGCTGCGACGTGAGCTGCGTCTCATCTGGCGCCCCCTCCGTTACCATCATCCGGTTCGCCGTCTCGGCCGTCCACCCATTACCCCGTGCGATCCGGAATACGATCAAAAGCGCAGCGATCGACTTCATCACGGTCGTCAGGACGGGATCTACACACACACACACACAGACGCTCACCTGGATCTGGCTCAACGATTGCAAAAAGACCTGGGAGACCGCGTTGTTGATTCCGAACAAGATGAGGAACGCGAGGGAGACGGTCGAGTAGAGCGCGACGGATTCCACGATCATCGCTGCGACGGACGTGTACTGCTTGCCGTGGCTCGCTCCGAAGAGGGATGCGATGCGACGTCGGAAGCTGAGCAGACGGCCGACGATCAGGACCGTCAGGAGCATGTTCAATACGAGCGATACGCTAAGGTACGGGAGCGTAAAGTTGATGCCGTCCGTCACGTACGGATTGGTGGTCGACACCTGGACGAGGAACTGCGTCCCCAGGACTGAGTTGAGTAGACATGCTGTCAGGGGGCCATTTCATGCGCTTTGAAACAGGAAACAAAGGTGCTGACCTATAGAACACACGAACATGAGGCAAGGGAACAGCATCAGGATCCAAGTGGGGAAACGGCTTGTCTGGTAAATCACTTTGAAGCGCCACACCTGGTAGGAACCGTCAATCAGGGGCTCAAAACGGACAATGCGCTGACCATTAACGCGTCACAAAGCCAGTTGGCGAACACAAATACGACGTTTCCCGCATTGTCCAGAGGGATGGAAAACTGATCGTTCTCGAACGCACTTGGACCACCTGGATAGTTCCGATTGTCGATAAACGCCATTTGGGTGAATCCTGATAGCGAGATCATGAAGATGGTATCGAGGATGAAGACGATGGTGATATAAATCAAGAGTAGCAAGGTTTTTCTGGGTTCCTTGCGGTCTGGGGCCAGAACGAGTTGGTAAACGGCCATGGAGTACAGACAGACATTAATTCCGTACGCGAGCGTGCTAAGGAGGGCACCTTGAAGCCAACAGCGTTCAGAGAAGAGGGTCTGGGAGCTTTCGTCCGGGACCCAGCTTGAGTTGGTCGACATATTCACGGGGTAGGCTGAGGGAAACGAGAGGGACGGGTGGTTTGGTAACGCACCCAACTTAATAACCAGTCTATAGCCTTCCGACGCCTCAGTTGAACAGCCTCTGACCCTGTTGACAACCGATGGTAGCCGCTACCGTCCATTTCACCGAACGGCATGATAAACAAGTACGGGCAACCTGTCAGTCGCGGCTGGTGTGTCCTGAGTTTTGAAATATATATGGAACGTGTTTCACGACGGGAATGTTGACAAACTGAACCTGAACTGTTGTCTCGAACAAACGGACGCACAGAAAAAGGTGGTAGATGTCATGACATGTCAATTAGATATCACAAAGCTGCACGGCCTACGTCCTTCATGCTAACAGCGCCACTATCGTGTCAGCTGTCATTATTAGGTCTGCTAAAAATAATGGTCCCGACAGGGCAGACAGGATTGAAATATCGAACGCCAAGTTGGCTGCACTATGCCTACATTAACACAGCATCTGTATTTGGGTTTGACACCACCGGATTCCGAGCGCGGTGGTATCGGTTATTTGTTCACGTCGGCGTGCATGCTGACCTTTGCTATACTTGATTCGAAACTGGGAGAATGGGCTGGCGTGATTGTCATACCGCGTGCCTTGAAGGGCTGTGCACAGTGTTATTGGACTCCTCTGTTACGTTTTATCCCTTTTATACCATTGTTCTTTCTTTTTGCTCTTGATCTTTACTTGATTGACCTTTCTTGATCATTAGCTTCCTTTTGCTTTATATGATAGTCACCTTGTTCTTTCCTTTTAACTGATTATGCTAATGACCAAGACCCTTCTCCTGGTTGTACTATAGCTGATTCCTTTTCCAACCTTGATACTTGTTTAGATGATAAACCTCCAGCAGAAACTAACCCTTTCACCATCATCATCTATTCCTGATCTAGTTATGATAACTGTTCTTTGTTATCCTTCCAGAACAGTTTACCTTTCTAGGCTCGCATTCTATGCTCGCCTCTCCTTCCTTGATTCCTTTTACTTACCTTTCACCCTACAAGGGAGATTCCACTTGTATAGAATACACTAGTACGATTAGTTAGATAGACCCTTGTATCCTGTGACCTACCAGTCAATTGATCCATTGGTTTCTCTTGATGCTTTGCTTAGCATCTCGTCAGACAGTCTACTTCACCGATACTTTGATCTAAGTCCTCTGGCTTGCGAGGCATCAATACCTTCAGCACGAAGGTCCAAGAACTCAGATCCCTGTTACGTGTGTCATAGTTGATACCACTCATGATGGAAGAGAACTCCTAGTCTAGTATGAAGACCTTAGGAGTGGACCTGGAAAACTAGGAAACTACATGTATTACGTAGAACTAGCTTAGCCTAGAGAGTACATTGCACTATGTATATATACTGTCCCATCGGTGAATGGACCAAGCTGTGTAATAGCTATTACTGGAACGTTGGGGAAGGGTCAAGGGGAAAGCATGGGAGAAATGGGGACATGAGGCAGTCAACGAATGACTAAGCCTAGAAGAGAAACAGCATCCAGAAAAAGTGAGTATGACGTAAGCAAGAAAAACGGAGAATCGACAACATGCATGGTAAATCGTAACAATCCTCTCTTAAAGGCTATGCTCGTCCCTACCCAGGCCAAGCGTAACATCCTCCACATGTGACTTATTCTCAATACAGAACTAATAGGATGCTTGATTAGAGGATGCTTGTGTCAGCTTCCCTTGGAGAGGTATGTTACAGTTTTAGGGTCTTGACCCCTAGTATTGGAGTCATCATCAATGTTCATGGAGTTCCCGTCATCCCATCCTTCACTCCCATCTCTCGCCATATGACTAGTTGCCACACTAGGGTTGTACTGTTATGGAAACTGTCTATCAAGTCACAGTGACTCGACCATAATGACTCATTGTCCTGAATGGGTGTACCCTTGACCCTGTTCTTCTATGATGCCATGTGGCGTGATCGCCGTGCTTCAATTGTCCTCATGGTCTTCTTTGCTTCCACTATGAGGTGTGCTTCTTGCTTCTAGGGTTTAGGGCTTACCCTTGGATTCAGGGTATTTCTATACATAGCACATTATGTAACATGGTCTGTGCATGTCCCTAGTAGGTATATAAGGTAGATACTAGTAGCACTGAAACCCTAAGTTTCAGCTTTAACATCAGTTCCCTGCTTGTACCTTGCCTAGCTTTAGGCATTAATCAATTCATCTTCCTTTTCCTTTGCTACTCCTTTGTATGGCTTGATCCCATCCAAGAGTGACCTTCAAGGCTGTGAAGAGCATGTTAACGAGTGTATAGGCCTGCAGGCAGGTGCAGGCAAAACTGTAACAAGATACATTTTTTCTTTTGTTAGTTTGCATCGCACTGTATGTGTGTGGTAAAACAGGTACTGATCAGGGAGCATGCAACTAAAAAGATAAGCTCAGGTCATATGCATGATGCAATGAACTGAGATGTCTCTGTTTGAACAAAAGGTCTTATTGTTGGGAGTATGGCATAGCAATGTCCATAAAGAAGGGTTGCTGTACTCACTGGATATGGCTTGGTGGGTAACTGCACAGATGTTGTAGTAAGAGGTCAAGTCTCTATTGGAACTCAGCATAGGAGTTTGAATTATATACTACATGCATATGAACTATCTACTTATAATAGCATACATTCAACACTCCCCCATATTTTATATATGTAGGTAGGAGAAACATATAGTAAGAATGGCAACTATAAGATAGGAGGACTACTATAGAATACAAGGCCTAGTTTAGATCTAAATTTCTCAAACTTGGCATGTCCAAGATTCTTTGTAAAGATATTGGTAGGATTTTCAGATCCTTCTATATAGAAGAGCTCAATCAACTTCTCCTTTACAAAATCATGGACCCTATGCCACTTAATGTCTATGTGCTTAGAGTGCACTTCAATGACAGGGTTTGATGCCATAAAAATGGATTCTTGATTATCACCACAAAGGGAGATTAGTAAGAGATCATATCCTAATTTGGTCAAGAGAGAATATAACCACACTAACTGATGGCTACAATCAGACAAGGAGACATATTCAGCTTTAGTAGAGGAGCATGTGACACATTTTTGTTGGTGGGTTTTTCATGAGAAAGAGATGTTAGCCAGCTTCACTATCCAACCAGTCTAAGAGTGATGAGTGTTAGGGTCAGATCCCCAATCAGTATCAGCATGGCTGATTAAACCCACTTGAGAAGCACTATCAAAGACTAAACCATAGTGCCTTGTCCTATTAAGATATTGGCAAATGTATCTAGTTTTGTCCAAATATTCTTGGCTAGGGTTGGCACTTTGCTTGGCCAGGGCAGTTACAGCATAAGCTATATCTGGTCTAGTACCTAAAGTAAGATACAGGAGCAATCCAATTACTATTTGGTATGTAGATCTGAGTTCTGGGTCAATTGGGCCTGTATTTGAAAGAGGATAATATCTCTCAGGCAATGGAATGGGTGCAGGTTGGGAGTTTATCATTCTGCACTGTTCAATGACTTTCAGGAGGTAATCACATTGATCAATTTAGATGCTGCATCTTGATTGGCAGATTCTCATATGCAAGAATTCTTTGGCAGGATCTAAGTCCCTGTATTCCCATTTCTTTATAAATAGGCCCTTAATCTCATCAACAATGGCTTTTGAGGGACCACAGAACATGGCATCATCAACATAGACAACAGTGATAACTGTGCCTTTCCTTTGATAGAGGAATAGTCCAGCATCTGATCTCAATTGATCAAAGCTGAGGTCTTTCATGGACTCATTAAGAGTCTCCCACCAGGCAAGTCCAGCTTGTTTTAAGCCATATATATAGGGCATGTCTGAGGTATAGAACCATATGTTTCTTTCCTGGGACTACAAAGCCTTCAGGTTGATGCATGTAGATCTCTTTATTAAGTTTGCCATAAAGGTAAGTGCTTCTGACATTGAGAGCCTCAATATGCCAGGATTCCAGGGCAGCAAGGGCTAGCATAAGCCACACTATCTCAAACTGCACAACTGGAGAGAAAATCTGATTGAAATCAAGACCTTCAACTTGGGAGAAGCCTTTTGCTACAAGGCATGCCTGCTTACAACCATTAGGTTTTACATCAAATACCTAGTGGTTGTCAATAACCTTATGCCCTTTAAGGGGTTCAACCAGTTCAAAGACTTTCTGCTCTTTTAGCATATCAAGCTCGCATTGACATGTGGCTTTCCATTCTTCCTGTACTATAGCTGTTACAATCACCTATCTATGCTGTTGCTTTCCTTTCTTCTGTTGTTCTGTTTGCTTATGTCATCTCCACTTTTCTTCATTGGACACTATTTCCATTCAGGATTAGTCATCCGTTGACTACCTCGTGTCCCCACCTTTTCCACGCTATACCCTTGACCCTTCCCCAATGCCCCACCTTTTCACTATTGCATAGCATGGTCCATTCACTGATGGGACAGTATATAAACCAAGCGCATGTACCAGTAACATTAAGCTAGTTCTATGCAATACACGTAGTTCCCTAGTCTTCCAGGTCCACTCCTAAGGTCTAATTGTCAGACTAGGAGTTCCCCTTCCATTGCTATCAAGTGTCAACTACGAATGTGTAACACCTATTTGTTGTCACTCTTGCTAGGGAATTGTGACTTGCGTAACAATAGCTGGTAGCATAGAAATGTCCTTGTACATCCACTCACAATGTGGTTTAGACTCTGCAGAAGTCTTGCCATATGGTATTGCCTTTGACATCAAATGGGTGAAAAGTCTGGCTTCCCTTTCCTAGCAGAGCTGGTTAATGTCTTCTTCCAAATCGGAAGATGAGAGAGGTGGTATATTATCACCAGATGTGTTAGGAAAGCTACCAGGGATATTTGATAGTCCAGGCACAGGGCATGATGAAGGCCCTGGTTCTCCAACAATGTCACACCATCACAAAGTGCAATCCACGTCCTTCTGTTGCTCAACTGGATGCCGGTCATCACCATAAATGTTGCTAGGCTGACAAGGCACACAGTATTCTTGGGTAGAGCATCTGGGAGTGGGAGGGACAGCTGGCAGTCCAGGCCATTGTAAAACAGATGCTGTCCCTGTGGTGAGCAAGGACAATCAATAGAAGGGGTTAAAAGAGAGTGATTGTATTGTCCCTAGGGATTCAGGAGGAAGAACAAGGAGATAGATATGGTCCAGGGCTTACTTCCCCTTTGAAATGGTGTGTGCGATGAATGTCCAGATACTTCTGATTATTACAGGCAGTGTTTTCAGGTGCAAAAGTGAATAACCTGGTCAGGTCAATAATAATACAGCATTTGGATGGGACAAATCATAGTGTTTGGGCAGAATAGAGTACTGGGCACAGATCTGATTGTAGGGTTGTCATGATGGGAGTCAGAAAAACTGCTTTTCTTTTGTCTACATACATCCTTTTATAATCTGGGTATGTCCAAGACTTAAGTATGCATAATAGAGCGGAGAATTTAAACATAAGTTGAACAATAAATTGAGGAGACTAATCATAAGTTCTGGAACATGAAGGGGACAAATGAAATGGGTAGGAAGAAGTAATTAGAAAGGAATATATGGGGAAAACTTACCAGAAGGTTTCAGGGACACAGGATATGAAATTGGATGGTATGAAAGAATCTATGTTCTGATAAGTACTAGCTGGAGTGATCAGCTGATCAGATTATGAATCCAAAAACATCAGATGTGAATCTGAGTACAAAGAAAGATGATGCAGCAGATATTATAGGATCATATGGGGTTGTATTGTGTGGGTAGTGATGGGGAATAAGGAAATGACCTCTTTACAACTGTAGGAAGTGGTACTCTCCTACACTGTGGTGCTTGCAAAGGAGTGACTGTTATGGTTTTCCTGATTACCTTTATGTTTTCTGTTTTCTTGGACACTTTTTCTTTTCTAGGCTTAGTCATCCATTGACTGCCTCAAGTAGGCTTTGTCATTTGTTGACCACCTCATGTCCCCATTTCTTCCATACAACCCTTGACCCTTCCCCAAACATTCCCATTGTAGCTTAGCATAGCTTGGTCCATTCACTGTTGGGACTAGTATAAATATGCTACGACATGTACTAGTACAGTAAGCTAGTTCTACACAATACTATGTAGTTCCCTAGCCTCCAGAGTCCTCCCTTAAGGTTGATCATTTCAACTAAGGGATCCTACTTTGTTAACGAAACTACTTCTATGTGGAAATGCATAACAGTGACTGGCACCTATGGGACCAGGCTAGGTGTGTGGGGGACAGGAGCAATAGGAGAGGATGCTTGAGTAGGTGGTCAGCCAGGTAGGTCATTGTCATCAGAGGGAAAAGGGAACTCAAACAGCATTCTGCCATTGAGTCTAGCCATGGGTGTATGATTGTACAAGTGGCTAGCATATAGGAAAGAGAATTCCCACCAGCTATCAGGTGCATAGGTATCATGCCACAGCAACTCCAATTTCTCTGATATGGTCCTCATGAGCCTCTCAGCTCTGCCATTCTGCATAGGGGTATGAGGGGCAGATTGGTAGATCACAATCCCCTGTGTTACAGTTTTGCCTGCACCTGCTTGCGGGCCTTCAACACTTATGATGTGCTTTCCATGAACTTGAAGGTCTTCACATGACAGGATCAAGCAATAAGGAAGAGTAGCAAAAGAAAAGAAGATGGATTGAATAATGCCTAAGCTAGGCAAGGTACAAGCAAGGGACCGATGTTAAAGCTGAAACTTAGGGTTTCAGCCAACTAAGTACTACCCTATATATACCTACTAGGGATGTGCACAGACCATGTTACATAATGTGCTACATATAGAAATACCCTTAGCCCAAGGGTAAACCCTAAGCCCTAGAAGCAAAAGCACACCTCATGATAGAAGCAAAGAAAGCCACAAGGACAATAGAAGCATAGCATCAGCATGCCATGGGATCATAGAAGAATGGGGTCAAGGGTACACCCATTCAGGATGATGAGTCATAACAGTTGAGTCATTTCCGATGACTTGACAAGAGGTTTCCATAATGGTATGACCCTAGTGTGGCAACTAGTCATATGGCAAGAGGTGGAAGTGAAGAGGATGACAGTGTCTTCATAAAATATTAATGACAACCCCAATACTAAGGGGTTGAGATCCAAAACTGTAACACCCTGCTTCTTGAGCATCTAATCAAATGCATGGGATTTGTATTCACCACCAGCATCTGACATCCATCCTTTAACCTGTTATGCCTGGCCTGGGTAAGGACAAGTGTAGCCTTTGAAAAGGTTCTAAATCTGTGCCTTCACACTAAAGGTATCATTGCCTCTCAAGCTGGAGGACTTATATCAAGGGATCAGTGAAGTTGAACATCTGAATGGATTGCTTGGCAAGTGTTAGAGAAACCAGAGGATCTATTGACTAGTACATCACAAGATACAAAGGAGAAACAACTTAGAGTACTCTTACATCTGCACTATAGTTTAAGTAGATATCTAGATGGTGCATAGACCAAGTGATGTCTGCTGCAGAATAACTCATCCTGAGTCACATTGAGTCATAGTCAAAGGTAACTATGCAACCATCAATCAATGGGAGTAAAGGGGACATGAGACATTCTGGAAATGAAAGCCTGGAATGGAAATGGTGTCCAATCATGGGAAAATTAGTCAAGATTATGGAAAGGTTATCATATATACAAGAAAAAAAAGATCAAGGAAAGATAAAAGGGAATGGAGGAATAAAACATAACATTACCCCTTTAGTATGGTAAAAGTTATCACACTTTTAAAAGAATTTGCATAGAGAAGAATAAATGGGGGAGCCAGTCATGTTCCCATATCTGATGTCATTAGTCTGATCATCATAATTGGTAGGATCAGTGTCTGAGGTGGTGACATAGTTGATGAACAAAGTGATGACAGATGATAGAGGAAGAGAGGATACTGAAGATAAGGTAGATGACCCTACTAGAGTCATGACATTGTCTCCCCAAGCAGGAGTGCCCTATCTGGCATTAGCTATGTTAGATGGGATAGGGCTGGGTTCATGTTCTAGTTGTGCTACTCTTTGGTCTAGAAGGTTTGTTGCCTCATTCAGAAAGTTTGTCACCTCTCGTACATGTTGAGTTGTCTGTGCAACAACATCAGTGGACTCCCAGATTGTGGACAGTACCCAGTTAGTCACCTCCTCAATTATTTGTTCCAGAGTGGGATGGTAAAAATGGGTGGAAGATGAAGTAGTCAATCAAGTGGATCATTGGCTTTGATGTAGGGAGGATGAAGTGGAAGGGGACTGAGGGGGAGAACATCAAATGGCAGGGCAGAAGGAAGGACGATGCCCTGGAGCATATTGTTGACAATGGGGGCATTCATACAACTGACAGTCTCTTTTCAAATGCCAAAGATGTTGGTAGAAGAAACAAGCTCAGGAATATTGGAGGTGGTTAGGAGGAAGGACAGAGCCCATTTGTAGTTGTAGTTGTTCTGCTATGCATGCCCATTCAATTCATTCCATGGTTTGTTGGAACATTGCCTCCTCTCTAGGTGTCATAGGGGTAGAACTAGTGTTATGATGTGAGCCAATAACCTCGAATGGTGAACACAAAGAGGGCAACAACCAGATAAACATATGAGTAGGCAACAAGGATAGCTGTTAGGCTGGCAGAGACAACTAGGATGACATCTAGCAAGATGGTGATGACAAGGAACAGAATGATGAGGAATCTTCAAGGGGCAATGCCAGGATGAAGGGGATGGGAAGGCAATGATAATCCTCAAGGCACAGTGGTGAGATGAGAAGAAGAATACAAGAGGTTACAAGCCCACACTTAGGCAATGTAACAGTGAGATTAAGCTTAGGGTATTCTACAGGAAGTGCTACACTATTTATATGTCCAGCCATGGTGCACAGACCATGCTGACTAAGCACTAAATAAGGAATACCCTCAACCCTGGTACAAGGGTTGACCTAAAGGGGAAATGCCCATAACCCTGGGCTTCTACATGAGGTAAGCTTAGTAATAGGAACAACCATGAGGCAGAAGAGAAGTAGGCCTCATGGCAAACATATGTACATGTTTGGTAATACAAACAGCATCAAGCTAAAGACAAGCTAGGTAAGCCAGATAACAGTAAGGCAAGAGGAGACATCTAATCATTATAATGGAGGAAAGGAAAGGGAACCTGTAGTTCTTCGGCAAACATCGTAGTCTTCCTAAGATGTCAGAAAACTGTAACAACTAGCAGATGGTGTGGAAATGGAAGGAGGAGGTACTGGTAATACTGGAGGAGATATGGACCATTGAGATCCATTGTCATTGTGAAGGGCTCTGGACTGTCATTCTAAAGAAAAATTGATATTGGCTATAAGTTCTAACATGTCTAACTGGTGTGATGCCCCAACAAGATGGTATTGAAGCATAGTGAAGCAAAGGGAAATGGTGGAGAATGTGCAAGGTATGTCATGGGTGGTTGGTGGTTCTCATTCAAAAATGTTGGAAATCACAAGGAGTGTGGTGCACTGGTTATATGCTTTCATTAGGTTCTCCAAAGGGGAGTCCTTATCAAGATAGGTATCTAGCACAATGGCTAGTCTAGAGTTTTCCAAGTATGCTTGGAGATCTTCAAGAGTTAGTGTTATTGATGGGGATACATACATCCACATAAGGGGAATGGGTGATGGAGGAGAAATCATAGGGAAGGGAGATAGTGTTGGATGGAGAGGACATATTGTTATTTTCATTGGCAATAGAGAGGTTTACTTTCTGCTGAAGGTTTGGGAACTGAACATCTTTGGGTGGGCCTTTTTATAGGCCTCTAGGATCTTCTTGGCATTTTTCAAGTTCTGCTCTGGTTTCCATGAGTCATTCTCTGGTGAATAACCCTTCCATCAGATCAGGTAAGTTCAATTATTGGGTGGACCTCAATGTTTTAATATCTGCTCTATTTCAAATTGTTCTTCAGAGGAGATTAGATCAGGGAGAGGTTTTGGGAAAATCTCACCATATACACTGTTTTGCAATAGGGCAATAAGAGGGAAGTGTTACGTTTTATTCCCTTAATACCCCTTTTATCTTGATTGTCTTTCCCTGATCTTTCCTCTTCTGAACATATGATAACCTTTCCATTGTCTTGACTTTCTTTCCCATGATCCAGATGCTATTGTTACAGTTTTACAATTTTCTTTCCCAACTTTCCACTCCATGTATTTCACCTTCAACTTGTTTCTTCTGTATTACTTGGACGCTTTTTCCTTTCTAGGATTACCTTGTGTTCTCATGTCCCCAATTGTCTCACAGACCTAGTCCTTGGCATCTCCATAGGGTTGATCTTACACATTTTAGTTAGACACTGCTTGGTCTGTTTGCCATACAGATAGGATAAATACTTAGTGCATGTATCAGTATCATTAAGCTAGTTCTACACAATACAACGTAGTTCCTAGATCTTCCTGGTCCACTTCTAAGGTTGCTGGATTGCTCTAGTAACTAGAAGATCTATTCCCACAAAAAGCATAACAGCTATTTCCATTCTAGGCATAGCTTCTTGCATGCTTCGTTGTTACGTAGTGAGCCAATAGCTTCGAATGGCGGCGACTATGAGGGTGACAACAAGATAGACAACGAGGAGGAAGACGATGAGTGACGAGAAGACGGATAACACGACGTCCACTAGGATAGTCGTGAGAACGAAGACGGCGATGAAGATAAACATGGTGATCAATAGGGGAGTCATCAAGGGCACGTGCCGGGATGACAGGGATACATATGACGAAGGAATCCTCAGGGCACGGCAGCAGAGTGAGGATGGAGCCACAAGAAGCTACAAGCCCACACTTAGGCTATGTAACGGTGAGATTAAGCTTAAGGTCTACTACAGGAAATGCTACTCTATATATACTACCAGCCATGGTGCACAGACCATGCTGACTAAGCACTAAGTAGGGAAGACCCTCAATCCTGGTGCTAGGGTTGACCTAATGGGGAAATGCCCTTAGCCCTGGGCGTAGCACGAGGTAAGCTTACTAACAGGAACGGCCATGAGGCAGAAGCAAAGAAGCCTCATGGCAAACACATGTACCGTACGTGTTAGGTAATACAGACGACCTAGGAGGTAAATGTTATCCTAAGGTCGGGAACACAAAGACAAAGGGAAATCTAATCGTTATACCATGGGGAGGGATGGGGATGAGGATAAGGAAAATGAACCGTTAGACTAAGGACCCCAATGTTAAGACGAACAATGGGCGTCCTGTCGTAAAACTGTAACATTCGTGATCCTCCCTATCTTCCTTGATTGATGGTTGCCTAGATATCTTTGGCTATGATTTGACATGACTCTTGATGAGTCATTCCACAGTAGGCACTGCTTGGTCCGTGCACCATCTAGATACCTACTTAAAACCTTAGCACAATGTACAATGGACCCTAAGTAGAATCTCCCTTGTATCTTGTGACCTACTAGTCAATAGATCCACCAGTTTCTCTCAACGTCTTGCTCAGCACCTCATCAGACAGTCTACTTCAACAATACTTTGATCTAAGTCCTCCAGCTTGCGAGGCATAGATACCTTCAATGCAAAGGCCCAAGAACCTGATTCCCTTTCAAGAGCTATACTTGTCTCTATCAGGGCCAAGCATAACAAAAGATTCTACTTCTTCTAGATAGTGCCACCATTGTTGTGTGTGCTCCCCCTCCCTCACTATTTCAAACCCTCCCCGAACTCCCAGAACCTTCCCTCACCTTTTTACTGCCTACTGAAGCCAGCAAACACCAACCCCTCCTACCCCAGAAGAAGAAGCCACAGATACTGAGACTTCAAACGAAGATCTCAACCTAGATCCCCCAGGCCAGACTATGATTGCTCTAAGTCAATCATTTTCTCAGATATCTTCACCATCTACTGCTCTACCCTCTTCCCCTGTACTACCCTTTCCTCCACTTCCCGCCTACTTAACCACCCCCCTTCTTCCTCCAATGACAAATGTACAGAAACCCATTGAACTCCATCTGAATATGCCTGACAAATATGACAGATCCCCATCTAGAGCAGCTGACTGGCTTAGCAATGTATGAACATACCTTCTAGTCAACAAAGAAGTGTACAACAACAATGATAAAAGAGTAGCATTTGCACTCTCATATATGAAAAAAGGATCTGCCTTGACTTGGGCCATTGTTGTCCAAAATCAGGCACTGGATGCCCAATCTTTTGGGACTTTTACAGATTTTGTTATGAAGTTCAAGGCTGACTTTGAACACTCAGACCAGAAACACCAGGCACTAGAATGGCTTACCACCTACCATGTCTGCAAGAACAAAAACTTAACTGGATATATTAACCAGTTCAAGATGAAGGCTGTCCAAGCCGAACTGAATGAAACCACAGATTTAGCAGTACTTATCTCATACTTTGCTGCCAGAATTCCCTCCTCCTTGATATGATGAATCCAATCTATGGATAACATTCCAACCAAGATTGGTGAATGGTATTCAAAAGCCATTCACTTCAAAACCCGATGGGATTTGGCCAATTGAATTGAAAGACTACATTCCCGATCCACTCCCTCTACCTATGTTCCATCCTACCAATGAAACAGATCCTTCACCTTCTCTTCTTGTGATCCAAATGTGATGGACGTTGATAGGCTTTCCATTGAACAAGTCATGGATCATAAGTGATGAGGCCTTTGTTTTAATTGTCATCAACATGGCCACCTCTTCAAGAAATGTCCCAGTCACCAAAAACATTCAGAAAAGAAGGAGATGCAAAAAGTAGAGGTCAAGGAGGAAAAGTGTTATGGTTTTCTGTTCCAGATCCTTGTTTTCCCCAAGTATTGGGGTTCATTCATGAAGATACCATTGTCTCTCCCTTCATCCCTGCCAATAGATCTCCCTGTCTGACTAGTTGCCTATACTAGTGTCAGACCATTATGATTAGATCATCTTGATATTGGATCAGTATCCAATATCCATTATGCTTATGTCACCTCAATATCGGATTGTTATCCGATATCTGTTATGCTCATGCATTGGTGCACATTGCCCAACATGGACTTCCTCCTCGATTGGGTGTACCCTTGACTGTTACAGTTTTACGACAAGACTACCCTTTGTTCGTCTTAACATTGGGGTCTCTAGTCTAACGGTTCATTTCTTTCCTTTGTTCTTATCCTCCACCCCTCCCCTACGGTATACGATATAGATCTTTCCCTCGTCCTTGTATTCTTGACCTTAGGATAACGCTTGTCTCCTAGGTCGTCTGTATTACCGGCAACGTGCCGTACACGTGTTCGCCATGAGGCCTCCTTTACTTCTGCCTCATGGCCGTTTCTGTTCTTAGCTTACCTCATGCTACGCCCTGGGCTAAGGGCGTTTCCCCATTAGGTCAACCCTTGTACCAGGGTTGAGGGTTTCCTTTATAAAGTGCTTAGTCAGCATGGTCTGTGCGCCATGGCTGGTAGTATATAAGTAGTAGCACTTCCTGTAAAGTACCCTAAGCTTAATCTCACTGTTACAACGCCTAAGTGTGGGCTTGTAGCTTCTTGTGGCTTTCTCCTCATTCCGGTTGCCATACCCTGAGGATTCCATCGTCACCAATTCCTCACTCCGCCGCCGTGCCCTGAGGATTTCCTTCAACATCATTATCCCTCGTCATTCCGGCGCAAGCCCTTGACGATCCTCTTACCTGTCAACACGTTCATCGTCATCGCCATCTTCATTCTCGCGACTATCCTAGTGGACGTCGCCCTAGCTGTATTGTCTTCTGCTGTGCTCCTCACCCTCGTCCTCTATCTAGTTGTCGTCCTCGTAGTCGCCGCCATTCGAAGCTGCGGGCTCGCTACGTAACATTGACCCGATCTATAGATAGTAGTATTTCCCATATGGTGAGTAGATGCCATGCTTCTATTGTCCTTGTGGCTTACTTCTTATCCCCCACAAGGTGTGCTTCTTGCTTCTAGGGTTTAGGGCTTACCCTTGGGTTTAGGGTATTTCCATACGTATGTTACGGTCTTGCCTGCACCCACCTGCAAGGCATCGACACCATCCAAAGGTCTTGAAGGGCGAACAGCCGGGATCAGACACAATGGGAAAACAGGAAGAAGGAAGTGGATTGCTAGACAAGAATGCCTTATGCTAGGCAAGGTACAGGTAGGGGCCGCGGTTAAAGATGAACGTAAGGTTCAACCGCCCTAAGTACTACCTATATATACCTACTAGGGATGCGCACAGACCAAG
>JBBPJT010000597.1:0-18684 GCA_038088895.1 Xerocomus potaroensis
TGGGGGATAAGAAGGAAGCCACAAGGACCAAAGAAGCACGGCCTTACTCGCTGTGTGGGAAGAACTATTCTAAATACAGATCGGGGTCAAGGGTACACCCGATCGAGAAGGAAGTCCATGTCAGGCAACGTATGCCAACGCGTAAGCATAACGGATATCGGATGACGATCCGATATCAAAGGGGTATCGGCTCTTGGATCGCGATCCGATGCCAAGGATCTAATCATAACGGTCCGACCTTAGCATAGCAGCTAATCAGACTGGGAAAGGCATAGGTGAAGGGATTGACGACCGTAGGCGATACGGGGTAGTCGTAGGGATGTTGAATCGAGTATTCGTCGTACGTTCACTCTATAACGTAGATGTCAAGGGTAGTTTCAACAGTAAACCCCATTGCTAAGCTTTAGCGCAAGTAGGTTTTTAATGAAAACCGTAACATAAAAGGGATCCCACATGGGTAAGGTAAGAGAAGTGAAATATATGGGCTACCCAAACAGCTGCAAGGTACCCAAAATACTTGAAATACACAGGAGAGGTGAAAAACGTGGTGCATATTGGTGATCATCACACATCACATGGTCACACATCACACAATGGCCAACAACTTTTTAGATGTATATCCAAGTCACCTTCTTTCTGCTAGATCTAAAAAGTTGTCAGCCATCATGTGATGTGTGACCATGTGATGTGTGATGATCACCAATATGCACCATGTTTTTCACCTCTCCCATGTATTTCAAGTATTTTGGGTACCTTGCAGCTGTTTGGATAGCCCATATATTTCGCTTCTCTTACCTTACCCATGTGGGATCCCTTTTATGGGAGCAATTTGTGATTTGTGATTGTGTAATGTGTGACCTCAGGGTTTTGCTGACACACTGCCTTCCTTTTATGGGTGCCATGCACTGCACTGCTGTGTCGGACACTTTCTGGCCTTTCTTTTCATGTTTTGGCCTCAAAAAAATCACAAAAAAATCTGTGTGACTAGAACATGTAAAATGCACCCCACATGCCAAAATTGTTATGTTCTTTCATGGTATAAGCTGTATTTGCATATAGTACTTAGATCTATGTATGTCATAAAGAAATCATATAGAAGGCATAGGTAGCACATGTACTGTAGAATAGAAGCCTAAACAAATGGTGTCCTTGCTGCAGTAGTAACATAGCCCTACATATGACAGTTTACATTTTTGATGCATAAAACATTTTTAAACAGATTTTTAGATTAGATCTGCCATCAAAAAGATGAAATCTAGAGGAGGTAAGAGTG
Organism: Xerocomus potaroensis; assembly: GCA_038088895.1. Taxonomy (NCBI): domain Eukaryota; kingdom Fungi; phylum Basidiomycota; class Agaricomycetes; order Boletales; family Boletaceae; genus Xerocomus; species Xerocomus potaroensis. The sequence continues at coordinate 1,274 of JBBPJT010000597.1, forward strand.
TCCATGGACAGTCCTAGATGCATACGGGTTAGAGTGAAAAGGCAGGGCCAAAGGATCAGTTTATTGGCCCAGAAGAATTTTTAAAAATGGACTTTTCCTATAGATAAAAATATGAAACTTGCTTTAGAAATCAGGAAAGATAAGAGAAAAATGGGGTGATTTATGACAAGTGGCATCCTCCAAGTGACAATAGCAGCAAGCCTTTATTGATCATACTCACAACAAGCTTGGATTGATACATCTCTGATCTCTATACCAATCTCTGATAAGGTTAATAAGGGAGATCTATAGAAGAAAGGGCCTATAAGGCAAAGATCTGAGAAATAGAAGACAATGGAACCATGTCTATCTTGCTTAGGGCCTCCACTAGAGAGAGAATGCCAAGAGAACTCAACTGGGGAGTCTCCTGGTCAAGTTTCTTGGAGTTTATATACCATCTAAGTATTTACATGGGTTATAGCTAGACCTAATGATTGCATAGTAAAGGGCAAAGGAAGGCATGGTTAGCATATGTAAGATGGAAGTATACACATAAGGAATCCTTCTATAGTGGTAGCATAGCCCTAGATAAAGCTGATTGCATATTTGATATATAATGAACTCTTTGGGAAAATCTTTAGATTTATGGTCAAGAGAGTGGAATCTATGGGAGGTAAGGGATTGGTTCATTGGTCTAGGATTTATGGGCCTATAAAATAGCTTGCTATATAAAATCAGGAAAAATATGGAAAGATCAGAGAAAAATCCCTTAATTCATAGCACTTTGACTACAAAACAGAGTAGAATTAGAGCCTATGACTTTACAATCTACTTTAATCATTTACCTGTTTTTTCTTCCACTTTATACTATCTCATTTTGTTCCATTTGCAAGATATTAAATATACAAGGCTTCTAGCACTAAAGGTTGTTTTTTCTGCCAAAGGCAGATGGGTGAAATAAGCATTTTTCCTCACTACATTTACATACATTTACACTTTCCCTCCCTTCTGTGCCAAAGGCACAAACTGGGTAAATAGCTAGTTGAATATGGCTATAATTCGGCTGTGTAAACTTGTTGCTGTTTTTTCAACCCGAATGATGCGCTCCACTCTGCTTTTCGGTTCAATCGCCGCCTTGGGTCTGGTGGTCAGAAGTTCCACCTCCGTGAGAGAGAGCCAGACAGTGTTCTCTGACAATGCCCACCTCTTGTTTGGTGAGACATGTGAAGAGATCGCCAGCGCTGTCTCGGCCGCATCAGCAGTCTTTTATGACGGTGGGTTATTCTGATCATGCGCTCCCTTATTGGTGTTCACACCGTGAATTGTAGGTTCGCCGGAGTACGAAAAGGATATCAAACACTGGGTAGTGTCAGCTGCCCAGTATGCTGCGTGCTCATTCGAACCCGGCACGGTAGAAGATGTCGGTGTGGCGGTAAGCCCAACTCTGCTGAGCCATGCCTATCCCTATATTGACCAGGCCTTGGTTTAGCTGCGAATCCTTGGTCGGACGAGAACACCTTTTGCGGTTTGTATCCCGTGGCTTTCCACCGGACTGCCATATCCCTGAACGTTCCCAAATCAGATCAAGGGTGGTGGACACTCCACTAATCCGGGATTTTCATCAAGCCCAGGAGTTCAGATAGCTATGTCGAAGTTCTCTGAGGTTGTTTATGATTCAGAATCAGAAACTGTGACATTCGGAGCGGGTCAAATATGGGATGACGTCTATGCGGCATTAGAGCCTTATGGGAGGAGCGTTGCTGGTGGGCGATTATCCGGTGTAGGTGTTGCTGGATATACGCTTGGAGGGGGTATGTTCGAGGCACCCTTATAACAGAAACAATACGCTGACAATATTGATAGGCTACTCCTGGATTACCAACCAGCATGGTTTAACGCTCGACACCGTACAAAGGTATGAACTGGTTATGCCGAACGGGACAGCCGTCAATGTGACAGAGTCGTCGAGCCCCGATCTGTTCTTTGCCCTCAAGGTTTGTACTCGTGTGACCATGATCCAGTACGGTCACTGATCATTTCGTAGGGTGGAGGAAACAACTTTGTGAGTACAAAGTTTTGTTTCTGACCAACTGGTGATTGTCTTCAGGGCATCGTTACCAGATTTACATTGAAGACGTTCCCTCAGACGCCAGTGTGGGTGCGTATGCATCCATTCAGGGTTCCTCTGGGTGTTGTTACATGAAATTCAAAGGGCGGTATAATATCTTACGAGGCATCAACCCTAGCCCAGTTGATTCAAGCGACAGCGAATTTTGCGGAAAACAACAAGGATCCCAAGGCAGCGGTAATCGTGACGTATAATTACAGCCGGGATAAGCAGGAAGTGAGCTCATTCGGGGCAAGTTTTTTAAAAGCGCTAACTTTTGGGACCACTTGGCCCTCTCCAGCCAACTGGGCTCCTGTGGCTCTTTTATGACGCGCCAGGGCAACCTGCTGGAGTTTTTGATGAATTCTTGCGGATCCCCTGCAAGGCTAGCGTGAAGGTACAATCACTTCTTTCGCTAATCAAATCGATCATTGGAGGTCATAGGGATGACCTTCGGTGGGTTCATATTCCATCAAGGTTGTATGAAATCAATGAATGACAAATGTTTAGTGGTATTTTCAATGCGGTGTCTACACCCACCATTTCGGTTCCCCTCCTCGAGCTTGTCGCCAACCAGTCAGTGGTAGGCAGACGCTATGCATTTTAAAACTCTTCCTCGTTGACCCGTTTCAATATAGTATTGGGGGAAACACTTGAACGGCTCCCTTTCCATTTCGTATGGTGTGCAACCTTTTCTCCCGACGCTCCTCGAGCATAATACGACTTCATCGGCCTACCCGCCTGACCGCTCGCAGCCATTCTACCCGCTTAGCATATTTGCTGGTTGGCGGTTACCCGAGTACGCTGAGATCGCCCATGATGCAATCCGGGCGAGCGCAAAGGTGCTGCGAGACCATATCACTCAATTCGATCAGGGTGATCCCCTCGTTGTTTATCCCAACTACGCCATCTTTGACACGCCATTGATTGACGTGTTTGGTAGCAGTCTTCCGAGATTGCAAGTGATTCATGCGGAGGTGGATCCACAAAACGTGATGGGTCTCGCAGGAGGTTTCAAATTCTGAGTGCTCGTTCTTGTCGGTTATTGAATATACCAAAAGATATGGAGATTGGCTGTAATCAAAGGAATGGAACGCAAAGAATGTGCTGCGCTGCTTGGCCAATGTCGTCGCTGCTCAAATTGAACGAAGCCCAGAAAAGAAATGACTTCTTATGGTTATGCTCAGTTTGAAAGTTGAATCACCGCTCGACCGGCGAGGAATCAATCCTCGAACAAACTAACTCTCGTGTACAGATCCTGTGTTTACCCCACAATGATCCGCCGTTCGCCAACTATAATCCCCATGACCGATGCCGACGTCCAAGATATCCGCGCCCTCGTCGCTCAACAAAAAGCAGCACACGACACATGCCAAAAGGCGCTCCACAAGATGAAGAAGCTCGCTGAATGTCCGGAGGGGGTTCCCCAGGACGCGTCGACAGCGGCGTTGTTCCGGCAACTCACGGATAGAGCGCGTGAGGCTGACGAGCGGCATCGGCGACTCGGGATTCCGCCTCGATCGCAGGGGTCGTGATATGAAGAAGTGGTTATCGGTGTGGGGCAAGTAATATTAATATTGCTGGCCGATTATGTCTTTTGCTTACATTTGGCAGTTATCATTTTTTTACAAGTAGCTGTGAAAGCTGTATCCGAGGAGTGTGTGTATTCGAGGAGTGTAAACTTTACAAATGCTGGCGGTATTAACGACTGGTCTCGTTACTGCTGATGGCGGAGCTACTCGTGCGTACACACAACGAAAGTGTGCGTAGATCGTTTCAAGTGAGTGTACTCCGTCAAGAATCGTGATGCCGAAAAACGGCGTCGACAAGACAGCCCGCTACATGCGCTGGGATGAGATGATTTATTTAATAGGGAAAGTTAACTTGCGCGCGTTTGAGGTACACTCTTACGAGGGCAATCCGGTAGTTCTCATTTTTAACTAGACTTCAACAATTCTTTGCCAAAGTTTGACAGTGTAGATTGATCTTGTCTCGGCAATCGGTCTCTTCACTCTAGGAGTGAATGTCGAAGAGTTACTGATTGTCATTTCGGACCGCGCAATGTCTCTTGTGTGCGTATGTGATTACAATGTGAACACCATCCGGAATTCCCTATGTAATACTGTGCATGCTAAAATGAATGGTTGCTATAAAAAGGGCAGAGGGTTCCCTGGTAAGAGCATGGTCATCCTCGATGCAGGCTCACACCAACAAGACGAGAACTTTGACCTCAGAAGTTACCCAGTCTGTCACACGACCATGCTTATATGAGCTTAATCTTCTCCAAGGAAGCACTACCCGCCGTGACGCTCCTAGCACGGTGGAATGTGGGCGCATGTTCCACGACATTCATCAGAGGCCTCATTGCCTGTGCCATTCCATGACAATCAGAAGGCATAATGCGCAGAAAGGAAACGAGGAGACATCTACTCACGGTAATGACCCGGTTTCCTTCTATCCCCTCCAGGACCGCTGCCCGCACAAGTGCATCAACCTTTTCGTGTGTCCTTCCAAGATACCCCGCCATTTGGCTGCTTTTGCTAAGCATTGGGCAGCGGAAACAGATGGGGTAGAGTGATCCGACGGGGGCGGGTATATTGACGTCCAGTATTGTCGAAGAAATTCGTTGGCAGCAGTTTGACAGGTCGTGAGTTGGCGGAAGAGATCGGGGGGAAAGTCACCTGTCAAGCATATGGCAGTTCAGGGGCTGTCCATCAACAAATCGAAAGACGACACACGCACACTTTTTTGTCTTAATATCCAACCGTGTAGCGACGTTCTGCGTCATTGACAACAACGCTGCATCGCCAGACTTTCTCTCCAATCTCAGCTAGAAAAAAAATATCAGAAATTAGTCGTACACTAATGCACGACCAGAAGCGCACTTGACTGAACTTGCCTTCCCACCCGTTCGCTCCACTAGCAAGCTCCTTCAACGCATTTCGTGCGTCAATCACTTCATTCAAGTCACCTTCTCCCCCACCCGCAGCCACTGCCCTGCCCAACTGACCCTCGAAATACCGTTCCCGGTCTTGCATCTCAAGGAGAATCCCGGGAGATAGCCCATGGTCTTGGAGATCATCATATTCAATTTCAAACTAAGGTTTCTATGCACATTCAAACAAGACATCATCACCATGACAGACAATAGCATTACCGTTTTGTCCTGGCCGTCCACCCGGCGTCGCTTATTCCGTGGCGCATCCCCTCTGGCAACAAGAATAGGAGTAAAAGTGGGCAACTAAGCCATAGAACTTACAGTGCAGAATTGAGTAACCTTTCCGAATGCTCGTTGAATTTACGAATGAGCGGGAGTGCGCCACGTTGTCGGCCTGCCTGCATTGTGACATCTTTTTCGTTTCCTGTCTACGTTTCACGTTCGGCACCCTTGGTGTCATCAGAACGAAAACCTGGCTCACCTCTCCGTGGTCCTCATGTGTAGCGCCAAGATTGAGATATAAGTCAGATACCTCGTCCCTTGGATGTCTAGGTTCCAGCTCTGACCCGATCGGAGGATAAGCATTTGGTAACCATGTTACGATAGTCATGACACGAACCATCATCATCCTTTTCAAGATACTTGTCAAATATTGGGTCCTTCCTTGACAACGTGTTGCGTCGCAGAAGAGCGTTTGGATGCTCGGTGTGCGTTGAATAGTTTGCTCTGAAAGTAGCGTTTCCAGAATTCTGCTTCAGAGAGCTCAATGACTGGGGTCAGTACTTTTCTCGCATATGCGCTAGGAACGGAAAGGATCACCTTGCTTGGTACATTATCATTATATGCTTTCGCTACGACTGGAAATTCTTCGAATATGTCATGTACGAGCTGAGGGGTGATGACGATTTTGACCTCCCCACCCTCTACCGTTTGCGGGCGAGGATCTACGAGTTGACCGGGGCGACCACGCTTTTGGCTTTCTGTTGCTGCCACTGCAAGCAGGAGATGCTAGGCACGTTATCAGCGCATGCACCAGATTGCACAAAGCCAGTCAGGTCAATACAAAACCGCGTAGAGATCGCACAACAGCAAATGCTAAGCAGGGAAGTCGTCTGCAAAATGGCAAACAACTCACCTCCCTCCCTTCCCAGAATTCCGACTCGGTAATCTGACCACCCATGACAAGATCTTTGTGCAACGCCAACAGCTCCGGATTCGCCAACAAGACCCTCTTTCTCAGTCTAAACTCGGTCGCTGCGTCTTGTCCTGACAGAATTGGGGTCCTCGAATCGCTCACAACGGAGGTCGCGCGCGACGTCGAGGCGCGCGAAGGGGCAAGTGCAGCTAGAGTCGCAGCTTTCAGAGGGGTCGAGGTCGAGGCGGCCATCACTGGTCCTTTGGGCATCTGCGCCGGAGGAGTGGCAACAGCTGCCCCGGAGTTGGTCGTGGCAGCCAAGACGCCACTGTTACGATTCCGGCTGATGATGTTGGTGAGTTCGGCCTTGAACGCCTCTCGCTCAGAGTAGGCCACATCCTGTGGAGTGGCCGTGAATGTAAAGTCGTGACCCGCATCGTCGTTGACGAGACCAAGCTTTAGCCGGACCTGCGCGGCGCCTTCTTTGCTGCAGAACAGCGCTGAAAGTGTATCGTTTGAATGAGTGAACCGTTCAATGTCGCGTATGGGATGCGCTCACAAGAGGCGTCTTGATTTGGTACGCGTACAGAAGGAGCCTTTTTACCATCCTGAGTCCATTGTAAATGGCTGTCTGTGAGTTCGAGCGTGCCAGGTAATTTTTTGTAGGACGCCTTAGCGGTGCACACGACGGATGGCATTCAGGTTCAGTCAAGGCGGAGCATGCACAGCTTTCAGGACTCGGACGTTGACCACCACGACCTCGAACAAGAAACAGCTCGTCGTGTTCGACTTTGACTGGCCAGTCGCTGTTATTCAACGCATACTAGCAATGAGAACTGACGCTTCACCAGGTCTATGGCAGACCAAGACTCTGATCGATGGCTCTTCGAAGTCCTCGAACCCCGTCTCCGTAGGAAAATGAGAGATCGCCCACGGGAACCGGGGGAGACCATACAGTGGACGGACCTCGTGTGAGATCGAACCCTCTTCTATATAGCGTCTCTCAAGATCGTCCTGATGGCCGGTTCTTGTTTTGCTTAGCGCCAGTTGTCTTCGGGAGCTCTCAGAGAAATGGCCCGATATACGGAGGAGAGATATTGAAAACGCGCTCCGCAAGATCCCCTTCGTGGGCCCCCGCGCTATCAATCAAGGGTCGATCGATCGTCTCTTGCTAACCCGATCGCTCACAAGCATCCTGCCATGAAACGCGGCATCCAGCTGCTCAAAAGCCCCGACAGTCTCGACACCACCATCTTTATCCTCTCGAATGCAAACACCTTTTTCATCAATACCATCCTTGAGGTAACGCTCGCCCTATACAAAGCGAAGACACAGGTCTTTGATAGCGATGAACTATAGCACCAAGGCATCCGACCATGCTTCGACACCATCATCACGAATCCAGCCGCGTTCTCCGATTCTACCAACCCTAACCGTCTCGTCCTTAACAGACGCGTCGGTCCCAACGACCCACCGCACAACTGCACCGTCGGGTGCGAGGAGAACATGTGCAAAGGCAAGAGTTTCCGCTCCACTCCTTTTCCAGTCTTCTTACCTTGTGTGCGCACTAAAGGACAAGAACTCGATCGCTACCTCGATAAACATCGTGGATCCACAAACACGGACTATGACCGAATCATCTACATCGGCGATGGGAGCAATGACTTTTGTGCTGTCCTACATTTGCGTAGGTACGTTTCCGCCCTCCCTCTTGCACTTCAGATGCCGTCTGTTTACAACCCATTGGGGGCGACTCTAGCCAAGACGTCGTCCTCTGCCGTCGTTTTCGCGGTCTCGAACGCAAGATCGCGGAAGAGCGTGCCAAAGGCGCGGACTCACGTCTTCAGTGCACTGTCAAGTACTGGTCCGGCGCGTGGGAGGTTGAGGAAAGCTTCAAGGTGTACGCTCAAGCGTCTTCCTTGGGCCCCCTCAACTAATCACGCTGTCCTTCGCCGAATTGTGGATATTGTTACTGGCCGAGTCCTAGAGCCCCAGGCGTATGGAGTGCAAGGGAAACCAGGGTATCTATACCACCATAGCAGAGGAGCATTGTATGGCGACAAAAACATAAACAGCTGAGACAAAGCCATGGAATATATGTACTAGATAAAATTTGTTCAAAACTAGATGTTCGGGGACGTACAGGCGTGAATTCAAGACCGGAGCCATGTGCCTGGTTGTTCATGACGATTCCTCGGCCGGACAAGCTACATACACACACTTGTGTCAGTGAACAAGGCAAAAGTTTGGAGCTTAGAACCCCGTCCGTCATACTCCATTTGATTGGTCACGAAGTCGGAAGATTCCGATATGCTGTCAGATAACCAAACCAAACACAATCAGCAAGCTTCATTGATCGTCGTCGAGCGTAAATCCATTATGTAGCATACAGCACTCCTTATTATTTCTAGGTCGAGTTATGACTTGGGGGTTAACATGAAATTGTCCTCGGACATGGCACATGCGCTGCATGCTTTGCAATCCAAGAGGAAGTAGCATTATCAGGCAGCATCCCATCCAGCGTAACATCTTTGATGTGAGTCCAGCAATATTTGTAAGTTCTGATGGATTGATTACTTTACAAGTAAGTGTGTTACCTGATGCCAGATGCACTAGCCAGAAATGTAAACCAGACAATAGGATTTAGTGGGGTTTTTGAGTTGTTGATTGCTCATATCATAGCAGCAAACAGGAACTCCTTTTATTTTGTTAGCCATTGTCCAGTAAGAGCTCTTGAAAAGCTGTCATCAAATACTATAGGTAGGGGTTACATAAATCATAATCTTTGTTGTGATCTTTGCTTCACATGCCTGCTTTGTGTGTGTTAGCAGGCATGATTCAGATCACATTAAAGACTTTATAAACCTACTAGGTAAGAAAACAGGCCTCTATTAGCCCTGACAGTTCTTTTTTTTAGCTTGATAGTATCATTCACACTTGCTGACAATTTATTCCTGCTGGTATTATCCAAACAGTGTTTTCCAATCCTCAATTGTCATTTGGTGAGACTTGTCAAGAAATTTCAAATACTGTCTTGTCTGCATCTGCAGTCTACTACACTGCTTTGTTGTTTTCACTGACACTATTGTTGAGCTCACCACTAACTATATTATTTGTTGTAGGATTGCAGGAGTATGAAAAAGACATCACCCATGGGTAGCATCCTTGACACTGTTTGTAGTTTGCTTGTCTGAGCCCAGTACAGAAGAAGATGTCAGCATTGTGGTGGGCATGTGCATCTACCAACCATGTCACTATATTGACCAGATTTTGTTTTAGCTACAAATCCTTGGTCAGAAGAGAACCCTTTTTTGCAGTTTGTTCTCCACCAAGTTTTCAATCACATACATGAGCACAGTCTAATATAGGTCAAGGGTGGTGGACACTCCACTAATCCAGGCTTTTCATTGAGCCTAGGAGTTCAGATTGCAATCTTGCAGTTCTCCAAGGTTATTTATGATTCCACAACAGAGACTGTAAAGGTGAGAGGAGGTCAGGTCTGGGATGAAGTTTATGCTACTTTGGAGCCCTATGAAAGGAATGGCATTGGAGGACAATTGCCTAGAGTAGGTGTTACAGGCTATATGGTTAGAACTTGTCTGACCCAGTGACATGCTGAAAATAGCAACAGGTTACTCATGGCTTACTAACCAATATGATTTAGAGCCTGTTTGACAACTTGCTATTTTGGCTACTATACCAGCTGCTACACTGGCTAGCCCTTAAGTGGTGTTAGTGAGCTAACTGGCTTGAATCTCTATTGGTTCCTAGAGCATTGGTACTTGTGCTCATATGGCTGTGTTTTGTAGCTGATTGTGAGCTTCTACTAGAACCTATCTTGATGGGCAAGAGAGAGGCTCCATGACTTTGAAATGCTGATACCCTGCTAGCAGCTGATGGAAGGCTTGAGCATGGTGAAGCACTTTGGAGTCCAGACATCTCTACAAAAGTGTGTTTTCCAGTATTGGAAAAGGCTTTCCCTTTACCATAGGAGAATGTAATAAAAGGGGAGTGGTGTGAGCAGACAATATAGCAGAGGAGAACAATTTGGACTGAGAGTCAGGGATTGAAGACTGATTTATCACAGAGGTTATAAATTGGATTGGCAATGCAGACTGTGGATAAGAAATAAATTGAGGGTAGAATGATGAAGATGGGGATATTGTTGGATTGGATGTTGAGTGGAGATAGGATACAAACTGAGAGCCAGTCAATGAAAGCTGGGATAAGGAGGATTGGGACAATGAGGACTGGAACAATAGAGGCTGGGACAACAAGGGCTGGAAGATACTAGTAGAAACAGTGGGCAGGGATATTGGTGAGGATTGGCACAGAGGTTAATATATTGGAGTTAGAGTAGAAGCCCCAGTAGATGATACAATATATGGAGGGACTGTAAATGGATAGTTAGGTGATGCAGTTGGTATATAACTGGAATTGGGAGTACTCTAAGGTGAATGGTGTATAGAAGGTTGTGGGACCACTTGGTCTAATCTTTCACCTAATCTTGATACAATATTGTGAACCACAGCCTGCTATACATGAGGATCACATGATGTAACACTTGATGTGATGCCCATCAAGTATTGGAAATCACCACCAATATCAAAAGTTATATCAAAGAAATCTAGAAGATGGCATTAGAATCATGGAATGAGGAAAGAGTATAAGAACTACCAGTAAAGTTGGTATCTCTAACATCTGAAGATGATTGCACATTAATTCCACCTAGGACTGGATCTGCCCCAGATGGTGCATATCCTCCTTCACATCAAATATGTCCATCTGGAAGTACTTGCAACATTTTTTCATAAAATGGCCATCTTTTTATTTTGAAGGAAGAAAGATCTTTTGTGATCAATGGCTAAAAATATTGAAGTCCTTGTAAACAAAAAATAATAATACATATGTGTTGCCTAAGAAATTCGTCCCACCACTATATCTCTTTATCTGTCTATATATTTGCACCATTGATATCTTTTCAATAAACTTCAGAGCCTCTGCAGAATGTCTTTATCATATTGAGGGTGTGCTTTAGTGATGCCCATTTTGTGGCAATATTAGAAGGGTTCTTATCTGTAATTGACCCTAGATGTGCTGCAGCATCTGAGAATACTTGAGTGGGGAAACTCCCTTGGATGAGCTTGCTCTTCATGAGGATAAAATAGTCCAGCAGCTAGAAGACTTCTGCATCACTCCAACTGACATGTTTTTTCAACACTTGGCCTTCAGAGCCTGACATAGCATGTAGGATGTTAAGACTATACAAAGAAATAAAGGCAGTAAAATCAAAGAGAAAGTTGTGAAAGTAATGGAAGGGTAGGAAGAGAGTGGAGCAAGCAATAGTTTGAGGCATGATATTGAGGGGAGAATGGGGAGAGATAGCACTGGTATCCAGCATGGCCAGCTGTAAAGCCCCTTGGATGCAGTTAGCTCACTTACACCACTTAAGGGCTAGCTAATGTAGCAGCTGGTGTAGTAGCTGAAGTAGCAAGTTGTTGAACAGGCTCTTAATGATTGACAATAGACAGATTGACAATATCCACATATTTGGGCTTGTGATGCCCAATGTAACAGCTATCAATATAATGGGGGAGTTGGGTCCTGACTTGTTCTTTGCTCCTAGAGTATGTGATCTAGAACCAACCATAACTTACAAGATCATTGGCAGGTTTTCAAGGTGGAGGAAATAATTTCATGTGTACAATCTCTGGCAATAACCCCACACTAATATATTGCAAGGTATCATAACTAGATTCATATTCAAAACATATCCACAAACATATGTTTGGATAAGAATGCATCTATTTAGAACACCAATTAAATATTCTAACCCATAGTCATATGTGGGGGGTACATTGGTCTATGATACACCATACCTGGACTGGGTGATAAAAGCAACTGCAAATTTTGCAGCAAACACTGATAATCCCAAGGCAGCAATAATAATGATTGACATTCAACTATCTTGAGAAGGTGAATTTATTTGAACAATGTCCTTTACATAAAAACATGCACAATTCTTCCCATTTAGCCATTTTGGGTTTTATGGTTCTTTTATGATGCTCCAAGAAAGCCAGTTGAGAGCTTTGATGAATTTTTAGCCATCTATTGCAAGAGAAAACCTTTGGTATAGCCCTTTCTGTGTTTGTGAAATCTCTTGCCCTATAAGGTCATGATGAGAAATCTTGGTGAGTTGGTATTTCATCAAAAGAGTATAGTCATAAATGCAAAATACACTTCTAGAGGGGTCTTTATCACAGTGTCTACAACAAGTGTTCTGAATCCCTTTTTGAGATTCTTGTGAATCAGTCCTAGGTAGGCAAGATTTATGATGCCCATGCTGATGTGTGCCATTGATATTGATTAATAATTGCCAATCCAGTGCTGGAGAGAGTACCTTGGCAGATCCATGTCCATGATATCATTACAGTGTGCAATATTTTCTTCTAACACTTTTCAAACACAACAAGTGAAACGAAGTGGAACTTAAACTTCTTGGAACGAGTGGAACTTAGCAGCACTAAAGTGCAACGAAGTGAAACCTATGAGATAACCACACGTTAGTAATTAATGGACGAGGGTAATAGCTATAGTCCTGTAGTGGGCGTAATGAGTGAGTCCGCAGTATACGGGCGAAGGAGTGAGTGTGAGATATACCGAGTCCTTGGGGCGATGGTTAAGCCCAAGGGGATGCCCGCTAGTCGAGTATTAAGCTAGAGGGGCAAGAGAAGGAAAGTACCGGCAGGGCGTAGTTAAGCCTGCAGGTCGTCCGCCAGTCAGTGATTAAGCTGGGGACGGAGTCACACCTTGTATAACCAGGTCAAAGACCCTTAAGGTTCAAAGTGAACAAGACTGGGGAGTCTTGGTCGCTCAAACCCTTGGGTTTATATATTCCAAGTATCTACGCACGGACCAAGCAGTGCTACATTAATATAAGGTTTGAATCAACAAGAGCGTATTACGCTATTGGCTACACTATTAATATACTAATACATGAGTAAGCGAAAGATAAGAGCGAGTTATGCTATTGGCTAATGAGCGTTATTTGAAATAGAGTGAGTCATGCTGAGTCATGCGCAGCATTGAGCGATAAGTGCGATTGGCTAAGGACTTGTGTATTAGCAATCCGCAGCACTGAGCAACTAATGCTATTGGCTAATGGGTTGAGTATTACCAATCCGCAGCACGAGGGAATACCGCCATTGGACGAGAGCTCCATGGCTTTGTAATGCGCAGCATGTATTTCAAATAGGCTGGGTAATGCGCAGCCGAGTGATAAACGCTATTGGCCGATAAGCCTATTGACTGAGTCATCAGGAGTCAGAAAGTAAGAATAGCCCATAGGGGCCGAAGAAGACTCTTGAGTCATACACAGCCTCGCTGTATGGGGACGAAAGAAGTCAGAATGAGTCAATTACCTAAAATGGCTGTATAGCCTTCACAAGACCCGCGGAGATAGAAGTTCTGAATAAGAAGGGTCATGTGATGTGGAGCGTGATTTAGATTAGATCACGTGACATCCACTGATAAGATCAAAGATAAGGGAAAGATAAGATGTCCTTAGCTTTGCCATTAGGTTCACGTTGTATGTGTATACTTCATGTAACGGCAGGGTTCTGCCAGGGAATACAACCACGACCTGCCTCTTGGTACGGCAGTAGGGTTCCCTGGAGAATACAACCAGGTTCCGTTAGTCTTCGTTAGTCGTTAGAGTCGTAATCGAACGTATGGGACTTCATCTTATAGCGACGAGATTAGCTTAGTAAGCGTATTATATGGCATTTTATGGCAATTTCATAACAACAAGTCACCATCAGTGTATCTGCCAGACTAAGTGCAAGGACTCTTCAAACTCAGTTTCTACTTTGGATGGTGGTCATCTGAAGTTGACAAGATTACTTATGATATGACAAGCACACAAGTGCTGCAAGAGCATATTGCCCACCTTGAAAACCTTGAGGATAGCCAGGAAAACTCAACTCATGCAGTCTACTCCAACTATGCCATTTTTGATACACCAGTGCATCAGAGACTTTCAAGGATCTAATTCACTAATTTTGACTAATCTCATGCAGTCAAAATTAGTTGAAATTTGGCTGAAATCAGCTAAAATTAGTTGAGTTAGATCCTAGTAAAATTCCTGATGTGGTTGACATATATGAGGCTAACTTACCAAAGTTGCAGGTCATATGTGCAGAGGTAGACCCTGAGAATGTGATGGATCTTGCTGGTAACAAATATCAGACTCAGTTGTGATGGATGAATGACTATATTATATATCTAATAAATATTAGACTAATACTAAGTTAGCTGTTATGCATTTAACATAGTGGATCACTGAAATATGAACTCCTAGTCAGATGATGACCTTAGGAGGGAACTCTGGAAGCTAGGGAACTATGTAGATTGCATAGAACTAGCTTATCATACTAGTACATGCACTGAGGTATTTATATCTAGAGACTTAGTGAACAGACCAAGCTGTGTAACTGATACAGTTTTGGGTCCTCACCCCTAGTATTGGGGTTTGTCCATGAAGATACCATCATCCCCTTGTTATGTAGTGAGCCAATAACTCCAAATGGTGGCGACTACGAGGGCGACAACAAGATAAACGACTGCAAGGAAGACGGCGAGTGACGAGAAGATTGATAGAACAACATCCACTAGGATAGTCATGAGAACGAAGATGGCGATAGTGATAAACGTGATGACGAGCTATGGAACTGTCAAGGGCGCGTGCCGGGATGACAGAGAGGCGAAGAGCGGTAGGAATCCTCAGGGCACGGTGGAGGAGTGAGGATGGAGCCACAAGAAGTTACAGGCCCACACTTAGGCTATGTAACGGTGGGATTAAGCTTAAGGTATCTTACAAAGAAGTGCTACTTTATATACTACCAGCCATGGCGCACAGACCATGCTGACTAAGCACTATGTATGGGAAACCCTCAACCCTGGTGCAAGGGTTGACCTAATGGGGAAACACCCATAACCCTGGGCGTAACACAAGGTAAGCTTACTAACGGGAACGGCCATGAGGTAGAAGCAAAGAAGCCTCATGGCAAACATGTGTATGACACGTGACAGGTAATACAGACGACCTAGGAGACAAGTGTTATCCTCAGGTTGGGAACATAGTGAACAAAGGAAATCTAATCATATACCATGGGGAGGGGTGGGGGTGAGGACAAGGAAATGAACCAGTAGATGAGGGACCCCAATGTTAAGCTCAACAATGGGCGTCCTGTCATAAAACTGTAACATTACCCCAATGTTAATCTTGAAGCTACCCAGCTTCGACCATCTTAAGACTCTTGCTGCTCAAAAGCCTGGCGAATTGCGACGAGGCGGGCATTCTGTCATCTCATGTAATAACCAGAACAGTGCGGCCGGGTTACAGAGGAGAGACGCGCGAGTGAGAGTGAGACGATAATCTAAGATGGCGATGGTGGTGGGGGAGGTTTCAGAGGAAGGGACGAGTGAGGGACGATCCTCGGAGACAGGAGGATAGGATGGACGAGAGAAATTGAAAGACATATAGGAAGGGGGGTCCAAGGAAGCAGGAGGACATACCCAACCATTATGCTCCATCCATAAAGCGTCCAGGGCCAGAAGGGAACGGGCCCAAACGAGTTCCAAACAATGGGGACAAGCCCGGATCCAAAACAGCTGTCCCTGCTGATGGATCCGGGAGATGATGAAGAAGTTGTACGGGTTCAGTTCGTGTAGAGGAATAAAGGGCGGTATATCGATGGGGGCAGGGGTGAGACGGTGATGAGAAGGATGGTTACGGGGAAGGTGCATGATGAGGGTGGTGGTGAGGAGTGAAGAGTCGTCAATGGTGTCATGCCCAGCTTTTATGCTCGGTGCAAGCGTGGGTATTGGAGAAGGAAACGGAGTGGAAACAGAACAGCGAGAAGAGAAGACGACGGAACGGAACAAAAGGAAGAGAAGAGAAGGAAAGAAGTCAGAAGGCGGAGAGCTGCAGAAGAGAAGCATAACGGTGGCATCAAGCCACGAAGAAGAAAACGGAACAGGGAAGGGCAGTGGTGAGGAAGCCAGTTTAGACCCGTGGCGGGGATGAGCGAAGAGAACCGAGGGGTCGGCGTTACAGCAGTAGGCCTTGCAACGCCCTCACGGTCAAGGGCACTACGTTGGTAGCGGCGGGGGACCCAAGGTGTTTCGACAGTTGGGGCGGGGATAGGGAGTCGGAAGTTGTAGCGTCAGTTGCAATGCTCTGCAATGCCCTCACGGTCAGAGACATTGCATCGTCAACTATGAGGAATCCAATCCTGTTGTACAAGGGAAGAAAGACAGTTTCCGTTTGTCACTGTCAACGGTACAGTTTATCCTCATGCCAGAGGTGTGCCTGTCAAGGGCGGCAAGTTCGAAACCAACACCTAGTCTCCCAACTAGGTGAGCGCAGTTTAACATCATGCCCAGGATGTGTCCTGGTGTCTGCGGACAACCAGTAACAGGGTTAAGCAGTTTAGAGCCTTGCTCAGGGCTCAAACGATACAGACAAGCAGTTTAAAGCCATGCTGAGGGCTCTTGCGACAGATGAAGGGAAGGCGACAAGGAAAAGACAGGAAAAGTGAAGGAAAAGGACCCCCTGGACAAGACTGGAGGCACCAGACAACAAAAAGAAATTAAAAGAGAACCAGATTGGGTGTGAGGGAGGGGGCGGATTCGAGAACAAGACTGAGAGACGGGAGAAGGAGTGGCGAGGGGAAAGGGGAAGAAGATGAGGATGACAGGGGAGAGAGACCGAGGACATGAAGAACAGAAAGGGGAGAGAAGCCAGGGGAGGAGGCAGGGATGGAAGGTGATGGGGACGGTGCAGAGAAAAGAAGGAAAGCATGACGACGGGTAGCAGGAGAGATGGGACGGGGACAGTCAGCAAGGAATGTGTCAAATCAGTCGGTGGGGAACGGGGAAAGAGGAGAAGCAGGGGGTGAGGAAGGAGATGATGGAAGAGGAACAGAAGCAGCGAGGGAGAGAGGGGAAAGCGGAGGAGATGGGGGAAGAGGGAGAATGATGGCACAGGAGAAAGGAGAAAGGGAAGAAGGGGCGACAGGAGGGAAGACGGGCGGAGGAAGGCGAAGGAAATCGTCATCGGCCACATCGTCGGCCCAGGAGACGGGAGGAAAGGCAGGGCGGAAAACAGAGGAAGAAGACGGGGGAAGAGAAGAATGAGACAAAGCGGAAGAGGAAAGTGCGAGAACGGAGAGATGCAGAGGAGAAGAGCC